>CM032228.1:255570000-255815000 GCA_019009955.1 Riptortus pedestris
AAATGGTGAAAAAAAAGTACAAAACAATATTTATAGTTTACATAACATTCGCAATAAGATTGATTGTATACAACTTTCCTATCCAACCCCCCCCCCTCTATGCGTTTCGATTTCAATCGTTAACCATCTTAGTCTTTATTAGCAGATTTCCCTTTAGGGAAATATATATATATATTTGTCTGTGCAATTTTTGTTTGATCCGAAACTCGATATTTAACCGTTTCATGTAAAAAGACAGATCAAGTTCGTTAATGGCTGAAATCGGACCAGAGGGAGGGGGTGTTTAGAGGGGGGATTTTCGTAAATTCAAAATATCTCCGTTATTATATATACATCGGATCGAAAAGTTGTATAGAACCAATCTTATTGCAAATTAAATTTACTATAAATATTGTTATATACATTTATACTCTCTATCTTGAATATTAACCGAGATATTTGCATTTTTATGAAGTCTGTGGTCGGGTATAGTTCGCATTACGTCGGCCATCTTCGTCATTTCTCGGCCAAGGCGGAAGCTTCTTCTAACCTTACCTTACCTTCCTTACTTTGTGAGATTTATGCAAATACGTTCTGATCACCCGCCCCCCCCCTTCTTTGGTTCTTGGACTACTAAAATTTGAGTTATTAAAATATAAATCATTCTTACAATTCAGAACCCGTTTCAGTTGGGAGTTTATTAAAATTAACTGAAAGATTTCTCATTACCGTTTGTATTTACTTATGGTGGTGTTGTGTTACCAGTATGCAGATTTCTCTATTGCTAAACTTCACATAGGAAATCTGCTTAGTTTACGCAGCCCCTGCGTGACGGACTTTTTTTCATCATGAGTGAATAGGCGAAAAGTAGATCCATTTGGGAGACCAGGATGAAGGGAGCAAGAGGAAACGAGAGAGATCTGAACATCATTTTCAGCAGCATCTGATGAAGTAACCCTATATTTCAGTTCTAACTCACCAACAAATGCCCTGCCATAGACCATTCCCTCTGAATCATGTAAAATAATCAATATACCAGCATCATAGCAAATAACCTTCTTGTTTATTTCCAAGGTTCGCCGGAATTCGAATTCTGAAACTACAAGCACGTTCCCTGAACCAGCACCTCATAATATTGCAATGCCGTAAGTGGGTAATGCCGAAGGGCTTGTAAGTCGAAAATATTTCTTCGTACTAAACCCATACTCGATATTTAACTGTTTCATTCCACATTAAAGATCGATTTTTAATGGCTGAACTTGGGGGTGGAATAGGGAGGGATTTTGAAGGTGAATTTTGAATATCCAAAATATCGCCGTTATTGTGGATTCGTATTGCAAAATGTTATAGAACCAATCTTGTTAAACTATTAATGATCTGCAATTGTTGTTGACGCATTTTTTTCGTAACTGAAGTATTATGCGAGTTATTCATAATCTCTTGTTTTCAGTAGCCCCTCATCCTTTGGTTTTTACACATATAAACAGAGAATATGCGTTGAGATGAGATCACAAGGATTAACGAACTTGATCTTTATTTCTGCATAAAACGTTTAAATATCGAGTTTGGTAACGATCAAACGAAAATTGCGACCGCTAGAGCGTTAACAGACACACACACATATATATATATATATATATATATATATATATATATATATATATATATAATTTTGAGCGGACCTCATTTTCGTCAACTCCGAGTTAGCATCGATGGACATTTGAATAAATGTTTCGAAACTTGAGCCATGAGTACGACCTCAAAAGCTGATTTCCCTCAAGGGAAATCTGCTAAAACTAAAAAATCGAAATATTTCGCTTAATATTCATTATATCAACATTTACTAATATTAAATGTATAATAAGATTGGCTTTATTGAATTTTTTGTTCAGACGTATTGTAAAAAAAATATTATGAATTTTAGAAATTCCTTCCCTCTAATCCCTCCCCCTTTCACTCGTCCGATTTCAGCGATGAACGAACTCTTAGCATTGCATAAGACGTTGAATTATCGTTTAAGTTCTTTACTTTCCTTGGGAAACATCTACTCCAATCACCCACTAATTACAAAAATACTAGAACTAATACACACACTAAACACTTGCAGTTTTAAAATGTTGTAGTTACCTGGGCACAAGGACATTAGACAAATGACTGATATCGACAAACATGCAGCTTAGCAACAAAAATGTCTACTCTAACACCAACAGACCTCTACAAGATAGTACAAAACACAAAGACTCAGAGACTGGTAAATAATTTCCGTCACGCAGGGGCTGCGTAAAATAAGCAGATTTCCCACGTGAAGTTTTACAAAAGAGAAATCTGCATACTGGTAACATAATACCACCGTGATGAGAAATCTTTCAGTTAATTAAAATAAATTCCCAACTGAAACGGCTTCTGAATTGTAAGAATAATTTATATTTTAATAACTCAAATTTTAGTAGTCCAAGAACTAAAGAAGGGGGGGGGCGGATGAACAGAACGTATTTGCATAAATCTCACAAATTAAGGAAGGTAAGGTAAGGTTAGAAACGCCATGTTAGAAGAAGCTTCCGCCTTAGCCGAGAAATGACGAAGTTGGCCGACGTAGTCCGAACTATACCCCACCACAGACTTCATAAAAATGCAAATATCTAGGTTAATATTCAAGATAGAGAATAAATGTATATAACAAATAAATTTAATTTGCAATAAGATTGATTCTATACAATTTTTCGATCCTTAGCGTAATAACGGAGATAATTTGAATTTTCGAAATCCCCCTCCAAACCCCCCACCCCTGGTCCGATTTCAGCCATTAACGAACTTCTGTCATTTTACATAAAACTGTTAAATATCGATTTTTGTAACGATCAAACAAAAATTGCGAGCGCCAGACCGTTAACAGACACACACGCACACACACACACACACATATATATATATATATATATATATATATATATATAACTTTGAACGGACCTCATTTCCGCCATCTCCTGGGTAGGATCGATGGACATTTGAAGAAAATTTTCGGTTTATCGCGTCATGAGTACGACCTCAATAGCTGATTTCCCTTAAGGGAAATCTGCTAAAACACTGGTTACGCTCTGACAAGAAACTATTGGAAATAAAGCACTATGTCACAGGATGACCACTGAGACAGTAGGTCGATTCAAGAAGAGACCAAGTTGTCCTCACACGACTACGTATTGGACATACATCCCTACATAATGAAGCTCTTGAGGTCATTGACGGTCGTACGGAATTTTCGAAAATGTTCTTTAAATATCCATCGATCGGAGATGACAAATAAGAGGTCCGCTCAAAATTAGATTTATATATATATATATATATATATATATATATATATATATATATATATATATATATATATGTGTTAAATTTCTAGCGGTTCCTTAATGGCAGAAATAGGAAAAGTGGGAGGGGGAGAGGTGTATAGAGGGGAGGATTTTCGAAATATCTCCGTTACTATACGTCGGATCGAAAAATTATATAGAATCAATCTTATTGCAAATTAAATTCCCAATTCATTCAATATTGTTCTATACATTTATTCTTTGTCTTGAATATTAACCGAGATATTTGCATTTTTATTTAGAGTGTGCGGATAACGAACGAGATTAGATTGGCTAACTTCGGTTCTCAAAGCTTTTGAGGAATTTTTCAAAACTCGCGCCTTGAGAACGACCTCAATAGCTGATTTCCCTTGTGGGAAATGTGGTAAATGTATGAAGCGCCTGCAACGATGACATACTAACCCACACGACTGTACTGTCGTGTGGGCTAGTCTATCCACACATGGAAGGCTGAATCCACCTCGCCTCCCATGGCTCTTCTTTTTTTAAACTAACTAAAATAAATTAATTACTATTGAATGCCATAATTATATTTGCAATTTCAAATAATTGCTTTGCCTTCTTAGTAGATACAATATGTTAATACAGTATTAGCATATTCAAATAATTAAGACCAGATAATTATCTTAACTCCAACAATGTAACAATACTTCTGAAAACAAAGCTTAGGTTGTAAATTTGTTATAGCAGATTTCCCTTAACGGAAATCAGCTATTGAGGTCAGACTCATAGCTCAAAGATGGATATATATATATATATATATATATATATATATATATATATATATATATATATTTATATATATAAAGACCTCCTTTTCGTTATGTCCTGGGTACCATAGACGTTTGAAGCAATTTTGTACAAAGAGAAATCTGCTAAATAAAAGTGAGATGCCTCTGCCTAATTTTATTGGGAGTTCAACAATAGTCAATTGTGAATTGTCAATTTTCGTGTTGAAACAACTCGATGTAGTTGCTAAACCTTTCCCCAGGCGGCGTTTTCAAATAATTTTCTTCTATTAAGAAGAATTAAGGGATATTACGAACTTTCGAAATTCACCCTTTAAACCCCTCCTCAACTGGTTGGACTTTAACCATTAACTATATCTTTACTTTTATATAAAGCATTTAAATATCGAGTTTCGTAACGCTCAAACAAAAATTGGGACTACTAGAGCGTTAACAGACAAATATTATAAATAAATACTCTGTTATGTAATAAACCACATTATTCGAAGCTTAAATACCACAAATTGTTTTCAAGAGACCTTTATTATACGAGAAAAGCAAATATGTTATGGTGACCCCCTTCCCCTTCTTAAGTTCTTGGACTACTAAAATTTGATTGATTGAGATAAAAATTATTCTGATCCATTACAAATTATAGCACTAGATATAGCAAATAGTATTCAATAAAATCAATATGTATAATCTTATATATTTCAGTAATTGTTTTTCTTTCCTGTGGGAAGTTAGCACACCTGTTTGTTTACTTTTCAGGTACTTTCCATCTGGAGGTTTCTTTTTAACGTTTGTATTTCTTTACTTAATATTCGCGGTGGTGTTGTGCTAAATATATATACATATATATATATATATATATATATATATATATATATATATATATATATTATTCTACTGTTAAAAATCTCGAGGGAAATCTGCTTAGTTTACGTAGCCCCTCCGTGATGGACGTTTTTCCTCTACAATGCGTTTCAGGATAAACGTTTTCTAGTAATCAATGAAGAAAGTTACTCAGTAATATAAGAAGTTAAGCAGAGCAATCCAGAGGCAATATAAATAGGAGAAGTTAGCACTGTTCTATTTGTATTAGATATATTTGTAGGGAGCGGTTAGAAGAGTAATTGAATCTCTATTCAGAAGCGAGTGGTGTAAGTGGGCCAGAGGTAGGGTTAGGGTCTACTAAACCTAGAGGGATTGCTCTGAGCCGGCTATTGTAAGACCCTAATACCTAGGCCTTGCCCGGAGGCTCCTCTTATCAGTCCCTTATCACTACAGCCACCTGTTGGATACTCCAGATAGCTCCTCCCTATTTTTCCAAACTCTACATCGTCCCCACGCTTAGCTCTCTCTCCCGTCCAGCCCTATCTATCTCACAGAAGTGATTTTTAAATTTTATCGAATTTTGGATTGAAAGTGTGTAGATCTAATCTTATTGCAAATTAAGTGTACTATAATTATTGTTATGTACATTTACTCTCTATCTTGTATATTAACCGAGATATTTGCATTTTTCAGTTTTCAGCCTTCAGCAAACCCCCACTTCTACTCATGTTACATAAAAAATACTCTTTTATATAATGAACCACATTATTCGAAGCTTAAATGCCAAATATTGTATTCAAGAGACCTTTATTATACGAGATAAATGCAAATATGTTCTGGTGACCCACCCCCCAATCTGAAGTTCTTGGACTACTAAAATTTGATTGATTCAGATAAAAAGTATTCTGACTCATTATAAATTACAGTACTAAATATAGTAAGTACTTTTTAATAAAATTAATATTTTCCATTCTGATATATTTCAGTAATTGTTTTTCTTTCTGGTTAGAGTGTTCTCAGGTCTGTTTGTTTCAGATAATTTCAGATGGTTCTCGCTGGGATGGGAAAGATTTCTTATTAGCGTTTGTATTTGTTCACTTAATATTCGGTTTTTCTATTGTAAAACTTCTTAGAGGGAAATATATTTAGTTTACGCAGCCCTTGCGTGAAGGGCATTAAATAGAGTATATGCGGTGAGATGAGATGACCATTTTGATGAAGCACCATATCTGCTTAGCTATCTGAGTCCGTTCTGCCGGACTTTCTGTTTTAGCAGATTTCCCTTAAGGGGAATCTGCTATTGAAGCTGAACTGATGACGAGCTTTTCGATTCGCAATGTTTGTTTGATCGTTGCCGAACTTGGCATTTAATCGTTTCATGTAAAAATAAAGATGAAGTTCGTTAATGACTAAAATCGGGTCACATTCAAGGGGGGCGAGTTAGAAGGGAGGTTTTCTAAAAAATCGAAAAATATCTTCTGTACAATACGTCGGATCGAAAAATTGTATATTATTATTATTTATTAACGTCCACTTTTTGCAACTCAGGCTAACTGGGACGGGTTATCTACAGGTTACCACCCTTTTCTAGCCAGGGTGGGATTTTAGGATGTTATTTAATGAATTTCGTCACTAAATAATTTCCTTTGCCCAGGCGAGAATCGAACTCGCCACTCTAGGTTTGCCATGTGATATAAAGGTTAATGCTTTAACTCGCATGGCGTAATTGTATAGATCCAATGTTATTGTAAATCGAATGACCAATAAATGCTGTTTCATACATTTTCCCTTATAATGAGTTTTAACCGAGATATTTGGATTTTAATGTTTTCCGCTTTCACTAAACCCCCAATTTTAAGTGTAAAACTATAGTACTAGTGTATGACTAGTGAGTCATATTGGCAATAACCTGTTATATCATGAACGTCTTCATTGCAAAGTTAAATACCAAATATTGTTTTCAACAAACCTTTATTGTACGAGATACATTCAAATCCGTTCCTTTGACCCCCCTCCCTTCTTTTGTTCTTTGGTTACTAAAATTGAGATAATAGTTATTTATTATACAAGTGACGAAAGTAGATCATTTTACAACTCGAGTGAAACGTTTACCCACACGATCGAAGCGAGTGTGGTAATTTCACGAGAGTTGTAAATTCTACTTTCGTCACGAGTGTAATATTAAATTTTTTCTGTAATCGTGTAATACATGATCAGATCTAACCAGAATATGAACCAAATTAGGATGTGAAGATTATGGTATGTTGTTGGTAGGTTATAAGCATGGTTGTGAATGGTTATAAGCATAGTTATAAAAGAACTAGGGATGATTGTGAAGTAGTGCATAGTTATAAATAAGTGCAGGTTATAAACAAGGAAGGTTTTTATTATTATATTTAAATTTTAAAATATATTGATTATTTCCACCAATAATTCATTCACATTTCAATTTATTTTGTTAAAATTAATTCTTACAATGTTAAGAAAAATTTAAAAGCATTTAATTTCCAACTTCAAATTATTTTTTAATTTAAGAAGGCAATTCACTTTCTTCACTCTATTGCAAAATGTTTCACTTTCTTCACTCATTTCAGTTTAGTAATGTTACCATTATTCAACGATTACAGAAAAAAATTCTTCTGATTCATTACAAATAACTGCACTAGCTATAGTAAATAGTTTTCAATAAAATTAATATGTTATATTCAGATATATTTCATTCATTGTTCTTCATTCCGGAATAGAATAGTTCTTTCAAATCAGCGCTGCGAGGTTGGCTGCACTGTTTGTTTACCATTCAACCGCTTTCCGTTATAGATATTATTAACTTGTAAATTGACTGAAGGATGTCTTATTACTGTTTGTGTGACTCGCGGTGTTACCAGTATGTAGGATTCATCTGTTGTATACCTTCCTGTGGGAAATCTGCTTAGTTTACGCAGCCCCCGCGTGACGGACTTTCTGTTTATGATTTGTATGACATTTTCTATCAGAGGCGGTGACTGTTCTGTGGGTAGATCAGCCCACCCTCCCTGGCCCAAATACCCGGAGACTGAGCTGTCGGCTCTCTCCTTTGAAGTCATTGTCTCTCTCTCTCTTTGTCCATCTCATTATCAGTCACCTCTCACCCTCTTCCTCTCACAATCACTCTCCTTTCATCTTCCCTCTTTTAGACTTTTAACACAGACCTCATTTTGACGGGTCACTGATTTCACTTTTAACAGATTTCCCTTAAGCGAAAGGAGCTATTGAGGTTACACTGTAGGATCTATTTAACTGCCTATCAATATATTTGGCTGATACAGCTCTAGCGATCTCATTTTTGGTTTTATCGTCACCAAACTCGGCATCTAAGTGTTCCATGCAAAAATAAAGCTTAGGTTCCTTAACGGTTAAAATTGGAATTGTGCCTCCCCCTCCAGTTTAAAGGTGAATAATTTATAAAATCCCAAATATCTCCGTTATTATTAGTAAGATTGCAAAATTATAGAACCGATCTTATTGTAAATGTAATTGTCTATAAATATTGTTATATCAATGTTTTCTCTAATATGAATATTAACCGAGATATTTGGGTTTTTTAGTTTTCATCCTCCAGAAATCCCTCTTTCTTACTCATGTCATATTAACAATAAGCTGTTTTATAATGAACCACTTTATGTTATTTTTTTCTTTATTTATTGGAGCTTCGCAGCTTTGGCAATGTTGCTCTAAACAAAAGCTTCGTAACTTTAAAAAAAAAAAAACTCAAATGAAAAGAAAACAATACAAATAAAATAACAAAACTAAACAAAACAGAAATGGAGAACAAAGCAGAAAAGTTAAAAAAAAAAAAAAAAAAGATGAGGAAAACAAACGTAAAAGGAACACAAACCAGAAAAGGAACATAGAAAACAAAAGGAACACAAAACATAAAAGGAACATAGAACACAAAAGGAACACAAACCAGAAAAGGAACATAGAACACAAAAGGAACACAAACCAGAAAAGGAACATAGAACACAAAAGGAACACAAACCAGAAAAGGAACATAGAACACAAAAGGAACACAAACCAGAAAAGGAACATAGAACACAAAAGGAACACAAACCAGAAAAGGAACATAGAACACAAAAGGAACACAAACCAGAAAAGGAACATAGAACACAAAAGGAACACAAACCAGAAAAGGAACATAGAACACAAAAGGAACATAGAACACAAAAGGAACACAAAACATAAAAGGAACTTAAAACACAAAAGGAACACAAAACATAAAAAGATCACAAAACAGAGAGAAAACACGAAAAACAGAGATGAAATCAAAAAAGAAATGGGAATGAAATAGAAACGCAACACACACAAAAAAAACTGAATGAAGCCCAAAAACGGAAATGGAGCTAAAAAAAAGAATGGAAATCAAAAAATAAAAATGGAACACAACAAAGAACAAAAAAAATGAACAAGGGAACAAATAAAAACAAAATTCAAAGCTAGGTACAAAACTATTGACATTCGACAATAGGCAAATCATTAATAAAATATTTAAATATGCAATAAATAAATAAGTAAATGATTAATAATAATAATAAAATTGGTATATAATATGAATAAAAGAAACTTAAAATTATTAAGGTTTAGATAAAATATAAGTTGTTACAGATGACTATTTACATAAAACTCTGTACCTCTCTAATACACACTCGAGTGAGCGAAAACTTGAAAACTGAAAAATTGAGGTTTAGATAAAATGTTTATTTTTGCATCCAAAAATGTTGTAAAAATAAAAATGTAAAACTTAAATTAAAAATATTTCAGATTTTTGAATATATGTGTATAGTCTTTAAATGTTTGAGAATAGTATCTATGTATGGACTGCCCTTTGGCAGTAGTTGGTGTAAATTATGTGGTATGTGTAAGTAATTGCGTTGCCTCCAGTCAGTCAGTATATGTTTAACTGTTAGAGCTTCATTACAACATTTACAAATCGGTTTGTCTTGTTTGTTCATCAAGTATGAGTGTGTCCAATTCGTAACCGTGTAAGTATTACTTCATCTCTTCTTGCTTTAAAGTCGTAAGGCCACGGCTTCACTGAATGTTTAATTTCTCTAAGCTTACTAGTCGAGCTCAGCCAGTGACCTTGCCATATGTGAAGTATTTCTGTCTTTGTTACTTTGCATAAGTCCTGTGTAGTTAGTAAGTTTGAGTCAGTAGTGTTAGCAGATTTCCCTCAAGGGAAATCAGCTATTGAGGTTGTACTCATGACGGAATTTTCCCCAGGAGATGACGAAAATGAGGTCCGTTCAAAACTGTATATATATATATATATATATAACAAAAATTGCGACCACTAGAGCGGTAACAGACAAATATATATATATATATATATATATATTTGTCTGTTACCGCTCTAGCGGTCGCAATTTTTGTTTGATCGTTACCAAACTCGATATTTAGTCGTTTTATGTAAAAAGAAAGATCAAGTTCGTTAATGGTTGAAATCGGACCAGTGGGAGGGGGGGGGTTTAGAGGGGAGGATTTTCTAAAATTTGAAATATTTCCGTTACTATACGTCGGATCGAAAAATTGTATAGAATCAATCTTATTGCAAATTTAATTTACTATAAATATTGTTATATACATTTATTCTCTACCTTGGATATTAACCGAGATATTTGGATTTTTATTAAATTTGGGCCGATAACGAACGTATCGAGATTCCCGCCAAAAAGTAGTTCGGCCCTTTGCCGTAACTGTGCGACTTTCGATGGAGATTTCTCTATTGTATAACTTCACGGGGGAAATCTGCGTAGTTTACGCAGCCCCTGCGTGACGGACTTTTAATATTTTTCCTTGTGGCTAGTTTTGCATGCTTGTCTACTATAGTGTTCTGTTTAATGTCATCGTGTCCGGGAATCCATAACATAGTTATGTTTATATGTTTAAGTCTGTTAATGTGGGAGATAATTTGTGTGATTACAGGAAGTGAATTGTAAATATTTCTTAGTGAGAGTAATGATCTAATTGAATCTGTGCAGAGAAGGACATTTTTCTGAACTTTTGTGCCTATATTGGAAAGAGCGAGTAATATTGTTTATTACACTTTATTTTAAGCCTAAATATTAAATACTGTTCTCATTGTGCTTTTACTTTGTAAGATAAATTTAAATGCATCAGGGAAATCTGCTTAGTTACCGCAGCCCTAACGTGACGGACTTTACTTAATGTATTTATCACTAGTCCCATTCTGGCTGGAAATGAGTCGAGGATAGCTCGTCTTTAAAAGTGGATATTAATTTAAATACATATTTTTTTGTATTTCTATTTTTTGTATTGACAACAATAAAATTCCAATTTATCAATATATTAAGAGTTTGTGTATTGTTGTCAGGTATGGGGCGTAACATCAGACACCTGCCCTGCGTGAGCCGGCGATCTGGGGAAGCTGGCACGTGCATGTTCGCCTTCTCCTGTGCCAAGCTCAACGGAACACATCTAGGAACCTGCATCGACAGGTATATATGCCAATTTATGTTTTATTAATGCTTTATTAGCTATTGAGGTTGTACTCATGACAAAATGTCCTGATAATTTCTTCAAATGTCCATCAATCCTATCTAGCTGCAAAGAGGCGATTTGGCTGGAAGTTTAACAATGTAAAATAAAAACAAAATCACAGAAAAATAACAAAAACTGAACCAACTAATTAATCACAATAAATAAACATTAAATATAAATAGTAATGACAACAAATCAACAATAAAAACTACAATTTAAAATGGATTTAATAAAAAAATGATGTTATTTCCTATTTCCTACTAGTACATTTGTATTATTTAAAACTCTTCAAAATTATATTAGATTTCTCACTATGTAAAAATCAAAAAGTCCGTCACGCAGGGGCTGCGTAAACTAAGCAGATTTCCCCTGTGAAGTTTTACAATAGAGAAATCTGCATACTGGTAACACAATACCACCGTGATTAGATATAGAGAAATCTTTCAGTTAATTAAAATAAATTCCCAACTGAAACGGCTTCTGAATTGTAAGAATAATTTATATTTTAATAACACAAATTTTAGTAGTCCAAGAACTAAAGAAGGGGAAGGTGGCCGATGAACAGAACGTATTTGCATAAATCTCACAAAGTAAGGTAAGGTTAAAAAACGCCAGGTTAGAAGAAGCTCCGCCTGAGCCGAGAAATGACGAAAATGGCCGACATAATCCGAACTATACTCCACCACAGACTTCATAAAAATGCAAATATCTCGGTTAATATTCAAAATAGAGAATAAATCTATATAACAATTTTTATAGGAAATTTAATTTGCAATATGATAGATTCTGTACAATTTGTCGATCCAATGCATAGTAACGGAGATATTTTGAATTTTCGAAAATCCCCCCTCTAAACCCCCCTCCCTCTGGTCCGATTTCAGCCATTAACGAACTTGATCTGTCTTTTTACATAAAACGGTTAAATATCGAGTTTCGTAACGATCAAACAAAAATTGCGACCGCTAGAGCGGTAACAGACAAATATATATATATATATATATATATATATATATATATATATATATATATATATATATATATATAATTTTGAACGGACCTCATTTTCGTCATCTCCTGGGTAGGATCGATGGACATTTGAAGAAATTTTTCGAAAATTGCGTCATGAGTACGACCTCAATAGCTGATTTCCCCTAAGGGAAATCTGCTAAAAGGAGAGAAGCTAAACTTTTTTTAAGGAAGAGGAGAAAAGAACAAATCCTTTATTTTTAAGGTGGTTTAGTATATTGTCGATATGTGGGCTGCTGCCTGTAAGAAGTTGGTACATGTTATGATGGGTCTCTAAGTATTCAATGTTGGTGCAGTTAGTCAGTATGTGTTGTATGGTTAATGGTCCATGGCATGTTCTGCAGAGAGCTCTTTCTCTTCTCGTCATCAGCTATGAGTGGGCTCAATGTGAGTCACTTTAATACAACTTCGTCACGTCTGCTAGATGGCCACTCCCTTATAAAAACAAGGCTTTATTCCTCGCACATGATTTTAGCAGATTTCCCTTAAAGGAAACCAGCTATTGAGGTTGTACTCATGACGGAATTTCCGAAATTTTTCTTCAAATGTCCATCGATCCTACCTCGTAGATGATGAAAATGAGGTCCCTTAAAAACTGTGTATATATATATATATATATATATATATATATATATATATATATATATATATTTGTCTGTTAAAGCTCTAGCGGTCACAATTTTTGTTTTATCGTTAACAAATTCGATATTTAGTCATTTTATGTAAAAAGAAAGATCAAGGACCAGTGAGAGGGTGGGGGGTTTAAAGGGGAGGATTTTCGAAATATCTCAGTTACTATACGTCGAATTGAAAGATTGTACATAATCAATCTTATTGAAAATTGAATTTACTATAAATATTGTTATATACATGTATTCTCTATCTTGAATATTAACCGAGATATTTGCATTTTTATTAAATCTGGGCGGCTAACGGACGAGTGACTTTCCCGCCAAAATCTAGTTCGGCCGTTTCCTTAAATGCTTGGCACTCCTGAAATTTCTCCATTGTAAAACATCACGTGGGAAATCTGCTTTGTTTACACAGCCCCTGCGTGACGGACTTTTCTATATATAAGAAATCACTATTCTCTTGGTCACGATATCACCCTTGAACGGCTGAACGAATGCCGGTAAATCTTTTTTTGTTTTGTTTTATCATTGTCAAGAGAAGGTTCTTATGAAAGAAATATATAAGAAAATGGTACGGAACATTAGAAAACCTAAAGGCGTTAATAACGTTTCAATGCCAGAAGTAATATCGCGGAATTTCGTTTCCTATTGATTTTTTTGCCAAACACGCACATATGTTGTTAATTTTATTATTTATTTATTAACGTCCACTTTTTGCAACTTAGGCTAATCGGGACAGGTTATCTACAGGTTACCACCCTTTTCTAGCCAGGGTGGGATTTTAGGACGTTATTTAATGAATTTCGTCACTAAATAATTTCCTTTGCCCAGGCAAGAATCGAACTCGCCACTCTAGGTTTACCATGTGAGATAAAGGTCAACGCTATTAATTTTATTATTAAAATTTATTATATGCGCTTTTATAATATAAAGAACTATAGCGAGAGTCAACAATTTTATGAGCACAAAAGACTGAACCGAACTGAACAAAACTGTGTATGCGAATTAACACTAACTTCTCCATGAAAATAAGCTATGTTAACATCTCTAGGGGCGAGCAAGTCTAGGGTTCTATGGCAAGAAATGAAAAATAGCTATAATTAGGTCTATGATGGTTTCGTCAAAAGTGCACATAAAAAAAATTGTTTATTTTGATATTTACAGTACCTTTGGTTATATACACTTTTGTCTTATAACTCAGTATAAACAAGATATACACTAAATTCTATTGCAGGAGACCAATTCTATTAGTACTGGTTATTAAAGTTAAATAGAATTTTATTATAGTCAATTTTATTAGACAGGCTTATTATGACAAACGTTATGTTTTAGACTTATATGATGATTGTTCTAAGTATGATTTGGACTACTGAGGTTTCTGCTCCCTCCCCCACAGCATTAGTTATTTATTTTCACTAGATAATAACTCTGTTATTTGTTTCTAATGAAATGTAAACTATAAAAGCCCTACTCAATTTTTATAATGTATTATTTAAACAAACCCCTGCTTAATCTGCACAACGTGTGATAGCGGAAATTGTATGGAATTGTTGAATTGTGATATACATATATTATCTTATCTCCCAAAATTAGCCTTAGCTGCAAAAAGTGGACGTTAATAAATAAAATATGTATGGGGCTCAGGTTAGCCATGTGAGTTAAAGCGTTAACCTTTATCTCACATGGCAAACCTAGAGTGGAGAGTTCGATTCTTGCCTGGGCAAAGGAAATTATTTAGTGACGAAATTCATTAAATAACGTCCTAAAATCCCACCCTGGCTAGAAAAGGGTGGTAACCTGTAGATAACCCGTCCCAATTAGCCTAAGTTGCAAAAAGTGGACGTTAATAAATAATAATAATAATAATAATAATAAAATATGTTATTTCCTCCGATATGTTGACGTTATTGAAATAACTATGTACTATCATAACTACTAAACGGTATAAGGTAATACCATTATGACAAAAGATGATTTTTTAAAAAGCTCCAGGAAGCCTTACTAGACAAATAACATCATACATATATATATATATATATATATATATATATATATATATATATATATATATATATATATATATATATATAATTGTGTTGATGTTTTAGACCAGGTTATATTTATATATGGTATTGTTATTCTTTTTGGACTTTTGGCCCACGTTGGTGAAAAAATCTTAGTTTATGCCGATATTTCAAGAATCTTTATTTTCTCTTCTTCAGGGCAAGACTAAAGATACTTAAACACTATTACACATAACTATTGCACTTAGGACTAGGGTTATAACTCTAGGGTTATATAATATATATATATATATATATATATATATATATATATATATATGTCTATTACCGTTCTACTGGTCGCAGAAAACGTTTTATCGTCACCAAAGTCGATATATAAGTTTTTTTACACTAAACTAAAGATCAAGTTCGTTAACGGCTAATATCGGACTGGGGAGAGAGTGGTTTTGAGGTGGAGGATTCAAAATTTCTCCATTATTATGCGTCGGATCGGAAAACTGTAGAACTAATCCTATTGTTATTTTCAATAAATTTTGTTATTTACATATCTCCTTTAAGATTAATATTAGCCGAGATATTTTGAACTTTTAGTGTTCATCGTTCTCCTACTCATGTGCTAATACCAATTAACTGTATTAACGTGAACCTCTTTATTCTAAGCTTAAATACTAAATACTGTTTCTATAGGGCCTTTATTTTGCGAGATAAATGCAACATAATTAAGGTTTTACGTCCTTGTTTTGAAAATGTCCATTCGATCTATACCATACTCGATATTTAACCGTTTCATTCAAAACTAAATATAATATTTGTGATTGGCAGAAATCGGGAAATAAAATTCTGGCAGAAAAAGGGAATACGTGGTGAGATGAGATCACATTCGTTATACCAGGACGAGGGAAATCTGCTTAGGTTAAGGAGCCCCTGCGTGACGTACTTTATTAATTTTTCAGATATAACCCCCCCCCCCACCTCAAACCTTATTAACAATAAACTCCTGTATCGAGAACCACCATTAACCCTCCGTCAGGCGCGTGATCTCTCAGATACAGAGTTTCTAGAAAAATATTTGCCACTCCTCCTAGCAGAGAGTGGTGGTCCGAGTTATGTTCTTTATAGGTCTCCCCCTCAAGGTATGTTGTGTCACTGTGTTTAACGGAGTCGTGTGTTTCACCTGTCATTACATTTTATCTCCTAGATACCACGCGCCCGATCTCGTAGGTTTTTTTTGAAATCTGTATTTCATAAATATGTACATCAATTAAGTTTCTCTTTATTAAATGGAATCATATAAACCTATTATTCTATTATTTGGCTCAAACATGAGCTTTGAAAAGAACTTGTACAAGGATATATTACACGACGCAGTGACAATAGTAGACGAAACTTTAAGATTACAGAGACTCATAAGAGTACACTAGCTCATTGGACCATACATTGAACTCAAGTACAGAACAGCATAAAAAAAGGCCCTCCGCTACAACGAACAAAAGAAAATGATGTCAACCAAGCTAAACTGAAAATAAATGTAGGTGTACTAATAACTGTTGTGAGATTTGCAAAAACAAAATTTGTTAACAACATAGTTCCATGGTGTATCCTAATTGTAATGCAGCTCTGCAAAAGAAATAACAATTAAACTGGTATTTTTAAAATTTTTTGATGAATTTCATTGTCTTATCTAAAAGTGATTTCGTGCTACTTATTTTTGATTGAAGTTATATTTAGATAATTTTTTTATATTGTTCACAAACTGAAATGAAATATGTATAATTAAGGCATGTGCATTTAAACAATTCCTTTTCATATTTGTGTTTTTTAATTATATTTCAAAAATTATCGTCCACCGTTTCTTTATATTATAATACTTGTCAATTTTAAAAATGATTTACTTCTTTCAAACAAATACTTCCTCTTTTATGGTTTCTAATCACACGCTGAAGATTTTAGTGCAAAATATATATTAAAAAACCGTATTTCCGTATAAACGGTTGAGGATGATCTGCGAGATACACGCGCCCGATGGCGGAATATTCTTGACGCACCCGACCGAGGGTTAAATAAATTCATACAGTGAGAATACCATTCGTGACTCTAAGCTTACAATGCTTACTAAGGCCTATGCCGAAACTCACAAGTCTAAACTGAGCTCCTTCTGACCCAATTGCTACAAGTGATACTTACCATTAATAACCTCGTATCGAGCGAAAGGAAAATTTTTAATATGTCGTTCCTGTTATTCAGGTTCTATTTCGGGAGCTGCTGTAAAGTACCTGAAGATGTGCCTGGTGGAGATGTTGACATCGCACCACCAGATGATAATTCGCTGGACGGATCAACCGCATCGGGGTTACGGCCTGCAGTAACACAGAAACCGTTGGGCAGCCATTTCCCAGTAACCAGCAGCACGCAGTACAGTAGTCCCAGTACTACACAAGCAACCAGTCACGCTGTGCCCAGTAGCACGCAGGGCACGACGGGATTCCCCTCTAGTACACCAGGATTGAGCAGTACTCCGGGATTCGGGAGCACCCCTGGATTCGGGAGCACTCCAGGATTCAGCAGCACTCCAGGTTTCGCCAGCACTCCAGGATTCGGCAACACCCCAGGATTCAGTAACACCCCAGGTTCCGGCAGCACGCCAGGATTCAGTAGTACTCCAGGATTCAGTAGCACTCCAGGATTCAGCAACACCCCAGGATTCAGCAGCACCCCAGGACCCCCTAGCAGTTCGCCGAGCCAAGGATTCAGCGGGAGTACTCCACCGTCGTCTGCCAGCCCTAGCACCCAAGGATTTACTCCACCAACTACTCTCAGTTCGGAGAGTTCCAGCTTGGGGAGCCATCCCGCCTTCCAACAGCCGACCACAGCACCTCCAACCTTCGTCACCTGGACTACCATCGAGGAAGCAACTGGCAAACCTCCTCCCATCTCCATCCGACCTCAAGGTAAGTCCTTTAGTAAGAAGCTTTCTGCCCGAGGTTCAACAAATTCCATAATTACCAATACCCTATATATCCTACCTTCAATAGAAGTCTCACAACCCCCCTATAATAGTTATTGTCCCAATCTATATGGTAATGTCCTCCAAATTTCGTAAAAACCACCACTGAAGAACATTGAACCCTTGTAACCCCTCCAAAACATGTGTAAAATAGAAACGCCAATTTTCATTTATGATCATGTTTTTCTCAATATGCTCAACTCAAATGCATATCAAAGAAAACAAAATTACATTTTTTACGTAAGATACGTTTATTAAATTAGCCCAAGCGCCCAAATGATTTATATTTTTTTATATCTCTTGTTGAAATGCACTTTGCAAACCATACACCTGGGCTTTAACATTTCATTCCGACATATTCCTGAAATATATCAGGAGAACATTATCCATTATTGCTACATATGGTAGGGCGTTGTCTTGAATTTAATAGTGTAATCAAAAGCTTTCAAATAAATGAATCTGAACCCACCAAGGGGCAAAGGGTTGTGGTTCGTCCCGGACTGCCTGAAAGAGAATGTGAAGCCAGAAAGAATTTGACAAGGGATAAATTTGGCGAAGAGCACGTTTTCTTTCCAAGGTGGATTATGTTTTATTATTATAAATTAAGTTTTCAGTTTGTATGTAAGTCTTCGTTATATGTTGCAGTGCCAGAAGTGTCAGGAGGAACACATAAGCCGACAGTGCTGTCGTCAACCCAAGAACCATCGAGCCAGAAGCCAGCAGCTGCAACAACCCAAGCATCTGTAGTGTCATCGGTTCGACCCAGCGTGTCCACCAGCCAGCGACCTCCCCCCTCCACTGCACACCTTCCAGTCAGTCCATCCTCCAGTCCCAACCCATCTACCCAACCTTCCAGACCTCCAGTCAGCACCCACCGCCCTGTGACCAGTCCCAGGCCTAGCACCAGTCAGCAGGTGCCTGTCAGCACTATATCCCCGCCTGCCTCCTCTTCTTCAAAACCTCCTCCCAGTCCCAAGCCACCCCAGCAGAGCACACCCAAACCTCCCCAGCAGAAACCGTCGAGCCAGAAACCCCAACCCAAGCCTCCTTCCAGCACTTCCAAGCCTCCGGTCGCCACCCAGAAACCTCCTCAAGGCCCAACCCAAAAACCTCCTCAAGGCCCAACCCAAAAACCTCCTCAAGGCCAGCCGCAGAAACCTCCTCAAGGCCCAACCCAGAAACCCAAACCTCAGAACACCTCTCCCAAACCCCAGACCACCTCCCCCAAACCCAAACCCCCCCAGAAACCCCCCAGCAAGCCAGTAGCCCCCAAGCCCAAACCTACCCAGAAGCCTAAGCCGACAGCAAAGCCAACAACGAAGCCAACAACAAGGCCTACTACTCGACCGACACCAACAACAACAAAACCATCGTCGACTACTCAAGCTACATCGGAAACTTGGGTTCCAGTCTCGCTCAGCACTCTTGGCCCATCCACAGCTTCACCAACCAGTCAGTACTATGCAACACTATACTTTAAACCAACTTATCAATGGGTTGTATACGTCAAATAATATTGCGCTCAACTCTCTAAATCATTTTTCTTCTGATTAACAATATTTTTCACAGCCACTTTTTTATATATTGACTATAATTACATGTTTTTTTTTTTTTAATATAATGTGCACCCTTGTGTATATAGCCATTTTGAACATGAAATAAATTGATAGTCTTCTTAAGCTTATATTATAAATCATTTGAAACTAATTTAAAAGGAAAAGTATTTTTAAAATAATAAATATATCCATACAAAACCATTAGTTAGACCACCAAAGCGATTACATCCCTGGTTTGGTGGATTATCTGGAAAGGTTGGTTCATTTTATACTATTGAAAAACAAGGCTGTGAAACAAGACGTACAAAATAAAGTACTGTCACTTAGACACCGACTAGAATATAAGGAATGGACCTCATCTCCTGGGCATCTGATGAAATTATTCGGAAATCGCGTCATGACCTCAATAGCGGATTTCGTCTAAATAAAAAAAAACGTTCAACGAGGTTGAGCAAAATCATCCACAGCCCACCCCTCAAACCTTTTAGCAGAAGCAGAGGACTGGAATGGGTAATCGAAGCAACACTTCTTCTTCAATACTGTTACTTCTTCTCCAGTACTCTTGAACTGTTAGTTCTTCATGAGCTAAGTCTATTCCCTATAGTCCGTTCGCCCTGTAGCAGGATATATAAGTATTTTCTATTGACAAGGTAAATAATATTTACCAGCCACCTTAATAATTACACGAAATAAGGGCGCCAGATATCAGTGAGGGTTAATACGTGGCTACAACGACCACACAAACATAATCCAGCGAGAGAAACTTTAGGTGGAGGTTCGTTCCTTCGAAACGGGAGAGAATTTTTAACAATTTTATTTTACATTATATTTTACCAGTTTGCTGCCAAAATGGGCTATTGTCCATTCTGTTGTGTTGTGTGAGCGAGAGTCTAGTGAGTGAGATACTCATTAGACAATCAGGGCACCATTGAGACATGCGAAGGAAGGGACTTGGAAAAGAGTTTAAGTGTTGTTTTCTTTTGGGGGGGGGGATTGTTCGAAAAGAATATCAATATCAGAAGCATAAGGATGATGATACACAAACAAACCCAGTACAGATGCGATGAAATCCCCCCCCCCTCTCACCGCCATAATATGAAAATTCGCAGCAAAAAAGAAAACAGATCATTTATGTATTTAGGAGAGCCCTTAGCTATTCATCAATTTGTATCTGTTTTTAAATCATATTAAATTAAGTTTCAGTTTCCAACTACCTATTTAGGAGATTCTTAGCTACTCCTCAATTCTTATTTAACATTTCAGGCTATTAAATTAAGTTTCAGGGCCCTACTACCTATTTAGGAGTGTTTCTTAGCTACTCATCAAATTTTATCTTTTTTTCGATCTTATTAAATTAAGTTTCAGGGCCCTACTACCTATTTAGGAGTGTTTCTTAGCTACTCCCCAATTCTTATCTTTCATTTCATCTTATTAAATTACGTTTCAGGGCCTAACTACCTATTTAGGAGAGTCTCTAAGCTATTCCTCAATACTTATCTTTCTCCTCATCTTATTAAATTAAGTTTCAGGGCCCAACTACCTATTTAAGAGAGTCTCTGAGCTATTCCTCAATACTTATCTTTCTCCTCATCTTCTTAAATTAAGTTTCAGGGCCCAACTACCTATTTAAGAGAGTCCCTGAGCTATTCCTAATACTTATCTTTCTCCTCATCTTCTTAAATTAAGTTTCAGGGCCCAACTACCTATTTAAGAGAGTCCCTGAGCTATTCCTCAATACTTATCTTTCTCCTCATCTTATTAAATTAAGTTTCAGGGCCCAACTACCTATTTAGGAGAGTCTCTTAGCTACGCTTGAATTCTTATCTTTGTTTTCCTCTAATTAAAATAAGTGTCGGAGACCAACTTCCTATTTGGAGAATCTCTCAAACCCAATCTTTATTTTGGTCTTATTAAATTGAGTTCATGGTCTAATTATTCAATTACGAAAATTTATAAGGGCTGCTTTATACGATACGTAACTATTTTTGACTTCTCTAACAATTGTAATACTATTTTATCAATTAATTTCTTTACATGTGATTAAATAACAGTGATAAATAAAGGATTGAATAACATTCGTTATAAGATTAGCTCAAATTCATTGAATACATTTTATTAAATCTATCAATTTAATTTAATAAATTAACACAATCTTAATACACACTCTGAATATATAAAATGCACTTTGTATGGCATGCTTTGTTATTAGTCATAGATTTATTGAGGATGCCATGCTTGATGGTGAGAAACTTGTTTCAGCCTTTAAGAGACATTATAATAAATTAATTTTTTTATGACTAATATTATGTACTTTTATTTAATACTTGAACATTTTATATAGTATATATCTTTGTTAAAACATCCTTTATGTAAGAAGTTCTTTCACTCATTGTTAAACTAAGAATATTTTTGTGTAGAATAAATACATTCAGAGAAAAACGCTAAAACAGATTTACCAAACAGAATGATACGCCTTTTTTCGGAATATTTAGGTTTCTGATTGTTTTGTACTTCGATCTACGATTATATGTTATTTTATTTTTTGTAAAATATGTTAATGTTTAACATATAATAACAGTAATACTATACTTGCTAAATACTGATTTTGCTTAATCGCCATTTTCAGAGCCAGCACAACCTAGCAAGAAGCCAGTTCCTTCAGAAAGTCCTTCCAGCTCTCCGACTCCTGGTAGCAGTTCTACATCGGGACCTATAGTCGGCGTAAGTGGCAGTACTGCCCTCCCCTCCGTCATGTCCACCACCCCCAGCACGACCACACCTGCCTACTATGGTCTCCTCAACAATGCCACCAGCTACAAGGAGGGTAAGCATGTTAGCACTCCCATGTACAAAAAGTTTCGCAACTAAGCTACTAAGAAAATAGTCAAAATTCCAAAAATATTTTATTTTTCCACATAATTCCCCCTAACATCAATGCACTTATTCCTCCTGTTCCTCAACATACTGATTCCACGGGGGAAAACAAAGACTTTCTTCTTGGTCTTGAAACCATTCTTCTGTCCCTGATTTCCGGGAATTTAGGTCATCAAATCTTGTTCCTTTTAAGAAACTCTTTAAATTTGGCATCAAGAACAAAATCGACTGGGGCATTGTCATCCAACAAGAAGACACCTCGAGTCACCATTCCCTGACGTTTCTCCACGATGACCTGATGCAGTTACCTAATAATCTCGGCATAATACTGACCTGTTATTGTATGAAGCTTGCCTTTAATAAACCCCCCTCCCCCTGGTCCTTTCAGCCGTTAACGAGCCTCATCTTTCTTTTTACATAAAACGACTAAATATCGAGTTTGGTAACGATTAAACAATGATTGTGACCGTTAGAGCGGTAACAGACAAATATATAGATATATAGATAGATAGATATATACAGTTTTGAACGCACCTCGTTTTCATAATCTCCTATGTAGGATTGATGGTTATTTGATGAAAAATTTCGAAATTCGCGTCAACAGTACGACCTCAATAGCAGATTCCCCTTAAGGGAAATGTGCTAAAACGCCTAATCCCATAGCAACTTGAGACATCTTTATTCTACTATTATCTAGATCAGGGGTCTCCAAACTTTCCAGCCTTAGGGCCATACTGATTACTCCAGTAAGTTCCGAGGGCCAAAACCATATTTTTGATTTGAATTGTTGCTTTTGTGTGTGATTTAGTAGTATAGAAAAGAAGCGAAAAATTGATAGTGAATGCAGAAAATTCAAAGATCAGTGGAACATTCAGTATTTCGTAATTGAGTCCAGTAACAAGGCGCTGTGTTTGATTTGCAATGAAAGCATAGCCGTTCTCAAAGAATATAACATTAAACGTCATTATGAAACAAAACATTTTCAAAATTACTCAAAACATACAGGAAGTTTAAGTTCGAAGCTATGAAGCGCGGATTGAAATCGCAGTATTATCACAAAAACAATAACAATAAGCCTACAACAATGTTATGAGTAGTTAGCCCATGACCATATCAATGTAGATGTCATATTAATAATTATTCAACATAAAATTAGAATATGTTCTCTAAAAGAGTTTTCAAGTATGCTAGCTCTCCGCGGGCCGGACAAAATCTGTCCGCGGGCCGGATGTGGCCCTCGGGCCGTAGTTTGGAGACCCCTGATCTAGATGAAGGCCTAAGCTACAAAGAACAATCAAAGGATTAACAGTTTATGGTCTGTTCCAAAACTTTTTGATCGCTAATTGTACATTATTGGCTCTCACCGGTCTATATTTGAGATTTTTTTTTATTTGTGGTTATAAGGTGGGGTAGGTTCATTTGAGAAAAGTTATTTGAGTTTATTTTATCCATGTAAAATTTGAGTAGAAAGTCAGCTTATATTTGGTTAGAACGAATTATCGTGAGGTTAGTAAATTAAGTTTAGTTTTGCCGCTCCCTTATTGACAAGAGTACAGTGAAAGCACTCTGGAGGATAACTAACTTACTATAATAGTTCTAGAATGAGCCACTAGGCAGCGCTGCAGGTATCACAATTGCACAAAGTACTATTAAAAGTAATATGAAGCTTCACAATGCTTATATCTTTAGTGATTTTTAGAAGTTTAATATCAGTAATTGACTAAAATAATTATCTCCAATGTTACCACTACAATCGGCCATCCAATAGATTTTATAAACTAAGAATGACAGTTCAGCCAACGCTTCAGATATATTTCCGTCCTTCTCAACGCACCAAAATATTTACAAACACGCTAACTACTGCAAAAACACATTAAAATTAATTACCAATGTTATGTATTGGCTTATTGATTCTGTAAGATAAGTAAGAGTGGGGGTTTACTTTAGGCTGAAAGTAACTCAGTTAATTTTTAATTAAAGTCTCCTAAGGAGAACGATGTACATTATAAAGGCTTTTCGTTGCGGCTTTTTTAGGTGGAGCCACTAAGGTAGGGGGAGGAACAGGGGAGAGAGGGGGGGAGAGGGTGAGAGAGAGAGAGAGAGAGAGAGAGAGAGAGTGAGAGAGAGAGAGAGAGAGAGAGAGAGAGAGAGAGAGAGAGAGAGAGAGAGAGAGAGAGAGAGAGCGAGAGAGAGAGAGCGAGAGGGTGCTGAATCATTGACCCTCGGCAGATCTGGTTCATGGAATAAAAATAAAAGAGGTGCAGAGATTGTGGTCGGGAAGTTGGCAGTTTAAAGCCACTTTTTCTACCCCCCCCCCACCTCCCCCTCTCTCTTCCCGCAATCTTCTAGCTCATCTTCCTTATAGCGCATTTCCTGGAATACAAAATAAACAAAATCCACTTCCTCCAAACGAATTCTTCGATCCTAGAAAATAACAATAATGAAGTCCATCTGATATATATATATATATATATAAAATTGTAACCTCTGTCTGTACATAGATTTTTTTCGCGAAATTTCACGATAACTTTTCGTTTCACATGTCATAGACACCATATCTGCATTTTGTTTCTTTCGTGTATGTTTGTTTGTTTGTTTGTTTGTTACCTTTTCACGCATAAACGGCTGAACCGAATTTTATGAAACTTGGTATGTATATTACTACTAACCCAACTTAGACTTTAGGCTATATTAATATCTTCTGAGACGAACAGGAGTGGGGGTTATAAGGGAAGCCTGAAATTAATAATAGCGATATTTCGTTTCCTATTGGTTTTTCGGCAAATATAAATATAACAAAAGTTGTTTATTTTGTTATTTAGAGAAACTTTTGTTTATATACATTTTTTTTCGTATACCGATTTATAAACGAGATATACGCTAAAACCTATAACGGAAGTGAACAATTCTATTTGCCAAAAAAGACTCAACCGAACTAAATAAAACTCGGTATGTGTATTAGCAGTGAGGTCTTCATTATAATAAGCCATACCAACATTTCTATGGACGGGCAGAAGTGGGGGTTATAAGGGAAGCCTGAAATTAAAAATAGCGATATTTCGATTCCTATTGGTTTTTCGGCAAATATAAACATAACAAAAGTTGTTTATTTTGTTATTTGAAGCAACGTTTGTTATATACACTTTTGTCGTATACCTAAGTATAAATGAGTTATACGTTAAAACTTTAGCGGGCACTAACGGCTGAACCGAACTTAACAAAACTCGGTATGTCAATTAGCATTAATTCTTCCATGATATATAAGTTATATTAAAATTTTTAGGTTCGAACGGGATGGGAGTTATAAAAGAGGCCTGCAATAAAAATTCACCATATTTACATGTATAAGAAACGGGAAATATAAAAATATCGAAGACTGTGAAGAGTTATCGAACAAATAATTCTATTATTAGCAAATCACCGGCAACGACGGGTATCAATCCTAAACACTGGGACGGGTAAATGTCAAAATATTGTGCAATGTAAAGCCTGCTAAAAAATACCATCACCATTCAGCCTCAAATGAATTCCCGGGCGAAGCCGGGTATCTGAGCTAGTATATATATATATATATATATATATATATATATATATATATATATATATATATATATAAAAAACCAATATATTACCACATTCAATTGGTTGTATGATGATGTCATCAGTTGAGCTTCATTCAACACTAAATATCACATTCGGTAATGGCTGAAACCGGAGTCTTAATAAAAGGGTTAAAATGTATCTAAAAAAAACGAAGTCTATTGAAAACAATATTTTGTACTTAAGCGTAGAATATTTTGGCTCACTATAAAACACTTTGTTGTCAATATGGCATGAGTAAGGTGGTAGATTTACTGATAGATGAAATCCAAATATCACAGTTATTATTAAATACGTATCTGAAGCTTTTAAATGTCGAGTTTGGTAAAGATCAGTCAAAAATTGAAAACGCAAGAGCCCCAATAACTGTCCAATATTATATATATATATATATATATATATATATATATATATATATATATATATATATATATATATGTGTGTGTGTGTGTGTGTGTGTGTCTGTGTGTGTGTGTGCGTGTGTGCATGTGTGAGTGAGAGAGAGAGAGGGAGAGAGAGAGAGAGAGAGAGAGAGAGGAAGAGAATGAGAGAGAGAGAAAGAGAGAGAGAAAGAGAAAGAGAGAGAGAGAGTGAGAGAGAGAGAGAGAGAGAGAGAGAGAGAGAGAGAGAGAGAGAGATAGAGAGAGAGGAGAGAGAGCAAGAGAGAGAGAGAGAGAGAGAGAGAGAGAGAGAGAGAGAGAGAGAGAGGGGGAGAGAGAGAGAGAGAGAGAGAGAGAGAGAGAGAGAGAGAGAGAGAGAGAGAGAGAGAGAGAGAGAGAGAGAGAGAGATAGAGAGAGAGAGAGAGAGAGTGAGAGAGAGAGAGAGAGGATAGAGAGAGAGAGAGAGAGTGAGAGAGAGATAGAGAGGGGAGCGAGAGGGGAGAGAGAGAGAGAGAGAGAGAGAGGAGAGAGAGAGGAGAGCGAGAGAGGGAGAGAGAGAGGGAGAGAGAGAGAGAGAGAGAGAGAGAGAGAGAGAGAGAGAGAGAGAGAGAGAGAGAGATGGTGATGAATCATTGACCCTCAGCAGATCTGGTTCATGGAATAAAAATAATTTTATTTATTTATTTATTTATTTATGGACATCACATCAAAGGTGATTTGCCCTTTCAAAAATTGCACAATAACAAAAGTAACAAATTGTTAAATAACAAAAGTAAAATAGATAACAAGAAGTAACAATAAGAAATACCAGAAAAAAACAATGACAAATAACAAACGTGAAATAGATAAACATTTTATATGTAAACATTAAAAAAAATATATATATATATAAAAAAAAAAAAAACAATTAGTGATGAGTATAATTGGTGGATGATCAGTAGGAAATTAATGGCTGAAAATGATACTTTTTTCTAATATTTGACGTAATTTTTTCGTTCAGGGTAAACATATACATGTGTACAAAAGCATCTAAAACATGTGGCATGTGTGTAGTTCTAATATTTATTTATTTATTTAGTTTATTTAGGTGTGTCGCAATTTAAGCGATTCACACATTTTCTTGTAATGATTCTAAAATAGTAGAGGTAAAGCCACCTTATAAAAACCAATAAAAAAGGTTAAAAAATAAAAATAAAAGAGGTGCAGAGATTGTGGTCGGGAAGTTGGCAGGTTTAAAGCCACTTTTTCTATCCCCCCCCCCACCTCCCCCTCCCTCTTCCCGCAATCTTCTGGCTCATCTTCCTTAGAGCGCATTTCCTGGAATACAAAATAAACAAAATCCACTTCCTCCTAAAGAATTCTTCGATCCTAGAAAATAACAATAATGAAGTCCATCTGATATATATATATATATATATATATATGTATATATATATATATATATATATATATATATATATATATATAAAACCAATATATTACCACATTCAATTGGTTGTATGATGATGTCATCAGTTGAGCTTCATTCAACACTAAATATCACATTCGATTATGGCTGAAACCGGAGTCTTAATAAAAGGGTTAAAATGTATCTAAAAAAAACGAAGTCTCTTGAAAACAATATTAGCAGATTTCCCTTAAGGGAAATCAGCTATTGAGGTCGTACTCATAACGCGATTTTCGAAAATTTTCTTCAAATGTCCATCGATCCTACCCAGGAGATGACGAAAATGAGGTCCGTTCAAAATTATATCTATATATATCTATATATCTATATATTATATATATATAGATATATATTAGTCTGTTAACGCTCTAGCGGTCGCAATTTTTGTTTGATCGTTACGAAACTCGATATTTAACCGTTTTATGTAAAAAGACAGATCAAGTTCGTTAATGGCTGAAATCGAACCAGAGGGAGGGGGGGTTTAGAGGGGGATTTTCGAAAATTCAAAATATGTCCGTTATTATGCATCGGATCGAAAAATTGTATAGAACCAATCTTATTGCAAATTAAATTTACTATAAATGTTGTTATATACATTTATTCTCTATCTTGAATATTAACCGAGATATTTGCATTTTTATGAAGTCCGTGGTTCATATTATGTCGGCCATCTTCGTCAATTCTCGGCTCAGGCGGAACTTCTAACCTGTCGTTTTTAACCTTACCTTATCTTACCTTCTTTACTTTGTGAGATTTATGCAAATATTTTCTGTTCATCCGCCCCCCCCCTTCTTTAGTTCTTGGACTACTAAAATTTGAGTTATTAAAATATAAATTATTCTTACAATTCAGAAGCCGTTTCAGTTGGGAATTTATTTTAATTTACTGAAAGATTTATCATTATCTAATCACGGTGGTATTGTGTTACTAGTGTGCAGATTTCTCTATTGTAAAACTTCACGTGGGAAATCTGCTTAGTTTACGCAGCCCCTGCGTGACGGACTTTTTTGTACTTAAGCGTAGAATATTTTGGCTCACTATAAAACGCTTTGTTGTTAATTTGGCATGAGTAGGGTGGTAGATTTACTGATAGATGAAAACTAAGAAATCCAAATATCACAGTTATTATTAAATACGTATCTGAAGCTTTTAAATATCGAGTTTGGTAAAGATCAGTCAAAAATTGAAAACGCAAGAGCCCCAATAACTGTCCAATATATACATATATGTGTGTGTGTGTGTGTGTGTGAGTACAACCTCACTAGCTGATTGAGCTCACGGATAATTTGCTGATAAAAGAATTGCTAATTTCCATGGAGCGATGATTTGAAGACGTTGACTCTTGCATTCCCTTCTGTGCGAAATGCACCAACTGTGTCTCAAAAAGAGTTAATAATTCATTGTTCAATTATAGTTTGACATTGAAACTCATTAAAAGTTGTCTAGAAGGCTGAAGGTCTCGATTTTTGCAGTAACAAGTGTGAAGAAATTAGGGCGACCTTGAAAGGTTGTTAACCCTCCAGGATTCTATCCGAAACAAGTTTTATCCCTTGGGCGCTGTTTCCATTTCCAAGTGTGGAGGTTCGTCGACCTGGGTCCAGTCAAAACATTCACATCTCTCGTCGTAGTTCGGCAGGAAGAGCAACAGCTCTCTCAAGTGTCACGGGGTGCTGATCAAATCTAACAGGTCCATTTATATTTTAGTATATTTCGCTACTTATCGATTACCGGTAGCCACACATTTTAAGATTATTATTAAATCATATTAAAAAAAGGTCCGTCACGCAGGGGCTGCGTAAACTAAGCAGATTTCCCTAGTGAAGTTTAGTAATAGATAAATAAACATACTGCTAACACAACAACGTGAATAAATACAAACGGAAATAAGAAATGTTTAATCCAAATTCAATAGCCTGCCGACAGGAATCTTAAGTTTAGAAATGTAAACAAACGGGTCCCGCCTCACACCGGAAAGAAAAACAATTACTGAAATATATTAGAATATAACACATTAATTTTATTGAGAACTATTTACTATATCTAGTACTGTAATTAATAATGAGTCAGAATAATTGTTATCTCAATCAATAAAATTTTAGTAGTCCAAAACTTTAAAATGGGGGGGGGGGAGTCACCAGTACATATTTGCATGTATCTCGTATAATATAGGTCTCTTGAATACAATTTTTGGTATTTAAACTTCCAATAATGTGATTTATTATGTATCATAGTATTGTTTACGTAAAATGAGTAGAAGTGGCGGTTTGGTGATAACTGAAAAATGCAAATATCTCGGTTAATATTCTAGACACAGAATAAATGTATTAGACAATATTTATAGTAAATTTAATTTTTAATAAGATTGATTCTGTATAATTTTTCGATCCGACGTATAGTAACGGAAATTCGAATTTTCGAAAATCCTCTCCTATAAACCCCCCCTCTCCCACTGGTCCGACTTGAGCCGTTAACGAACTTAATTTTTCTATTTACATAAAACGACTAAATATCGAGTTTGGTAACGATCAAACAAAAATTGCGACCGCTAGACTGGTAACAGACAAATATATATATATATATATATATATATATATATATATATATATATATATATGTATATATAAATATATATATAGATATATATATATACAGTTTTGAACGGACCTCATGTTCGTCATCTCCTGGGTAGGATCGATGGACATTTGAAGAAAAATTTCGAAAATTCCGTCAGGAGTACAACCTCAATCGCTGATTTCCCTTAAAGGAAATTTGCTAAAAACGCGTTATTATTTAGAACAACAATTCGAGAATTTATTTGAATGACAAAATGTGATTATAAATTAGAGTTATCCCAAAACTGGACGATACCGCACAGTTGCTACATAAAGCGGTCGTCCCCTGCCGTCGTCTCGACATCAACTCTGCAAGGTAGCTGCAACCAACTGGTAGTGCAATAATAAACCATCACCAAGTGCTCTTAATAAACACCATGTGTTGATAATAAACGATAACTCATTTTCTGTTAACCAAAGAAACTGAATGACTAAGATGTCAAGTATGAACAGCCCAAAGCGATGGCAATAACAGTGAATAGTGATACTCAGTTTGGGGCTAGTAAATATATTATCTGTAAATAATGGGAGTCCTCGATAAATTAATTAATAATAATAATAATAATAATTAATAAAATTATTTCTTTTGCGATATTTCCGTTCCTATTGGGTTTTCGGCAAATATGCACATAACAAAAGTTGTTTATTTTGTTATTTAAAGTAACTTTTGTTATATGCACTTTGGTCTTATACCGAAATATAAATGAGTTATACGCTCAAGTTTAGAGTCAACAATTTTATATGCCACAAAAGACTCAACGGAACGAAACTCCGTATGTGTTTTGGTATAACAACTCTCTGATAAGCTATATTAAAATTTCGAGGTACGAAAAGGAGAGGGAGTTATAGGAGAGGTCTGAATTATGAAATAGCAATATTTCGTAACCTCATCATTTTTCGGCAAACGTGCATTTAGCAAAAGTTGTTTATTTGTTATTTAAAGTAACTTTTTATATACTTTTTTGCCGTATAATAAATTATAAATGAGGTATACGCGAACAATAGAGGGGGTCAACAATGTTATAGGACACGAAAGACTAAATCGAAATCAACGAAACTCCGTATTTTTGACTATAAGCTATATTAACATTTTTTGGAACGAACAGGAGTGGGGGTTGTTAGGGAGGCACGAAATGAAAAATTGTCATATTTCGTTTCCTATTGTTTTTTTGGCGAATGTGCACATGAAAAAAGATGTTTAATTTGATATTTAGAGCAATTTTTATCATATACATTTTTATCGTAATTTAGTTGGCGGCGTAGGAATGCGCGCAGGGCGCAGCTAGTGTTCTATAAATTTTGATGTACATGATTCCTCTGTATTGAATATTAAGCCAGATATTTCCATTTTTATTTTCCGCCATTAGTGAACCCCCATTCCTACTCATGTCATATTAATAATAAGCTGTTATACCATGAACCACTTCATTCCAAGTTTGAATACCAAATATTGTTTTCATTGAAATTTTACTCAGTGAGCTACATCCACAATGTGAAACGTCATCAATTAAGATATTTCCTTGTTTACTCGAAAATGATTACTTCATCTAAACCGTAGTCGATTTTTAGCCATTTCAATCAAAACTAAATTTCTGGAATATGCTGGATGGTAGAGGAACCAATTGATCACGATCAATAAGAAGGCCAAGTCCTCTACAGTTTTTTAATATAATGCAGAGTGCACTTTCGGAGTCAATGCTCCATCCTCAGTGCCTGCTGATTAAAGCTGCGTTGCCTGGACCACGACTGCCGGGCGAGAGTCGCACTCTGCATTATATTAAAAAACTGTAGAGGACTTGGCCTTCTTATTGATCCTGATCAAAACTAAATTTCGTATTAGCAGATTTCCCTTGAGGGAAATCAGCTATTGAGGTTGTACTCATGACGCGATTTTCGAAATTTTTCTTCAAATGTCCATCGATCCTACCCAGGAGATGACGAAAATGAGGTCCGTTCAAAACTATATATGTATATATATATATATATATATATATATATATATATATATATATATATATATATGTCTGTTATCGCTCTAGCGGTCGCAATTTTTGTTTCATCGTTACCAAACTTCATATTTAATCGTTTTATGTAAAAAGAAAGATCATGTTCGTTAATGGCTGAAATCGGACCAGTGGGAGGGGGGGGGTTTAGAGGGGAGGATTTTTGAAAATTCGAAATATCTCCGTTAATATACGTTGGATCGAAAAATTGTATAGAATCAACCTTATTGCAAATTAAATTTACTATAAATATTTTTTGTTATCGGAAATCAAAACTGGAATAGTGGTGGTACAGGGTGGAGGGGATTCGAAAATGCAATATATCTCCGTGTCGGATCGTAAAATGTTGTAGAACGAATCTTGTTCAACGATTGATGATCTACAATTGTTGATACATGCATTTTTCGTAACTCGAGTATTAAGCGAGTTATTCGTACTTCCTCGTTTTCTGCCTTCAAAAATCCCCTCTTCCCTTAATAGTTTTATGTAAAAAGGAAGATCAAGTTCGTTAATGGCTGAAATCATACCAGTGGGAGGGGGGGGGGGTTTAGAAGGGGGTTTTTGAAAATTCGAAATATCTCTGTTATTATGCGTAGGATCGAAAAATTGCATTGAACCAATCTTATTGCAAATTAAATTTAACATAAATATTGTTATATACATTTATTTTCTATCTTGAATATTAACCGAGATATTTGCATTTGTATTCTGTGTATGATCGGCAGGGGTCGGCTATGTTCGGGACGTTCCGCCGAAAGCTCTGGCGGCCGTTTCCATAACTACTCTTCACTCTTGAATAGGTTTAGAGACACCTTACTACAACAGTTGTTATTGGGCAGATTTATCTACTGTATAACTTCACGTGGGAAATCTGCTTAGTTTACGCAGCCCCTGCGTGACGGACTGTTTTTGTTAACCTTCGAATGAAACAGTTCTTGATATAGCAGCTTATTGTTAATATGGCATATGTAGTAGTGGAAGTTCACTCGGTTTATATTCACTATAAAGAAAAAAAAATGTATATAAAGCAGCTCTTATAGAACATTAAATTAGCCATTAGATTAGTTCTATACAATTTTCCGATCCTACGCTTAATAACGAAGGTATTTGAAGTTTTCTAAATTCTCCCCAGTAAACCTCCCTCTCCCACTGGTCGGATTTCAGCCATAAAAGAAATGTTTAAATATCAGGTTAAACAAAAATTACGACCACAAAAGCGTTAAAAGACTCGCGCACACACACAAACATTTATTATGTAGTTTTCAACGAGCCTCGTTGTCATTACCTACAGAGTACGATAGACATTTGAAGAAATGTTTTGAAAATCATGAATTCAACGTCTATTACTGTTTTCCCTCCTGGGAAATCTCTTAATAACTTATAAACACTGGTATACGACCAAACTGGGCAACAATACATACATTTCGTCTGAGGAATCTGTTAAAAATGGGCACCGTGTCCTGCCACATCTGCAGCTAGTCTAGTGTGTGGGATATACGTTTAGTTTCCGCAACAACTGAGTAAGCATCTTGAATATACAAATTGTTTGAGGGGGAGATTGCCCAGACATTTTCTTAGCCAGGAGATCTCTAAGACCTATATCAATCTGAAGGGGAAATAGCTGAGATGCCATATATATTTCCAAGTTGGCCATTAACAAATCATCCCTATCTACAGGTTACCACCATTTTCTAGCCAGGGTGGGACTAAAGATTTTATTTATTGAATTCCGTTATTAAATAAACTCCTGTGGCCAGGCGGGAATCGAACTCGCCACTATAGGTTTACATAGAGTACAATTAAACCCCGTTTACTTTAAATTAAACCTCGATTTCCTTCGTGGAGGAGCAAGGTCTGTCTTACAGATCGAAGGTTATGTATCCATTCGTATCCTTAGATTCATGAGATATCTCATTACTTCCGGGATGCCAAGTGCCTAGCCTTAGCCAGCCGGTACACAGGGAGTTGGCTGTGGCTGCCAAACCACCCCCTGAACCGAATTTTATGAAACTTGGTATGCATATTACCCCAACTTTGTCTTCAGCCTCTACTTGGATGTTTTAAGACTAAAAGGAGGGGGTGGATTGCAGGGGAGGTCTGAAAAGAAAAATCTCCATATTTCGTTAGTCTCAATACTCACGGTAAAACTAGAGGTCAGCGTTCGATTTCCGCTTGACAAATACGAATTCATTAATGATTTATTTGATAAAATCTTTACTCACATCCTGACTACAAGCAGGTGATGGTTTGTAAATAGCACGTACTGATTAGCCACAGTTGGAAGCATATCAATAACATTTATTTAATACTTGATAAAGTAAAGAGGTTTTTTCTGTATTGACGGAGATCCAAATGTCAATAGAACCTATCTAAGAGTTCCAGCGAAAAATGAGATCTTTTGTTTCATTTATATATATATATATATATATATATATATATATATATATATATGTGTGTGTGTGTGTGTGTGTGTGTGTGTGTGTGTGTGAGAGAGAGAGAGTGTCTGTTACTGCTTTAGCTTTATGCCATTTTTTTTTTGTTATCCTTACATCACTCCGCATTATAACGCTTCATCTAAAAACACACATCGAATTTGTCAATAGCCAGGAGGTTAAGAACGAGGAGGTAGGAGGGGGGGGAGGGCGTTATCTTGAGTCGGCTCAAAAGGAGTCCATAAAATCCGTAAAACATATTGGTTGAAATTTCGTTTTCTATTGATTTCTTTCATGATTATAGTATATAGCAAAATAAAATTTGTTTATTTTGTTATTTAGAGTAACTGTTGTTTCATGAATTTTGATGGTATAATGAACGGGATATACGCTAAAGACTAAAGTGAGAGTCAACAATTTTATGGGGCACTAACGGCTTTTGGCGGGAAAGACGTAGAAGATGCGAAGTATTGACTAATACTATCAATGATTATTATTTACTTTGGCCACATTGTTCTAAATAATTAAGAGGGATGGAGTAGGGAGTGATTTACTTTTGATTAATTTTATTTTTTATGATTCTATTTTATTCTGCATTACCCATGAATATTATAGAGGTCACCATGGTTGATGATATGAGCTTTAAACTATGACATAACATTAAATGATTTGTTATGTTAAAAAGTCCATCACGCAAGGGCTGCGTAAACTAAGCAGATTTCCCACCTGAAGTTATACAATAGAGAAATCTCCATACGAGAGACGAACAGTTACGGCAAAGGGCCGAACTAGCTTTTGGAGGGAAATTCCGTCATTTGTTATCGGCCCAAGTTTAATAAAAATGCCGATATCTCGGTTAATATTCAAGATAGAGAATAAATGTATAGAACAATATTTATAGTTAATTTAATTTACAATAAGATTGGTTCTATAAATTTTTGTGATCCGACGTATGGTAACGGAGATATTTCGAATTTCCGAAAATCCCCCTTTTAAACTCCCCCTCCCACTGGTCCGTTTTCAGCCATTAACGAACTTGATCTGTCGTTTTGCATAAAACGTTTAAATATCGAGTTTGGTAACGATCAAATAAAAATTGCGACCACTAGAGCGTTAACAGACAAATAAATAAATAAATAAATATATATAAGAACGGACCTCATTTTCGTCATCTCCTAGGTAGGATCGATGGACATTTGAAGAAAATTTTCGAAAATCGCGTCATGAGTACGACCTCAATAGCTGATTTCCCTTAGGGGAAATCTGCTAAAACAAATAGAAGGCAACTAAGTACTCATTAAACATTACATGGTAATGACTTATACTACATTTAATGCTTACTCTTTTAATGATATTGTATTATCCTCAGAAATGTAATTTTTTTTAATATCTTATATATTTTAATTTTTTAAAGTGTTGGAGAAGGAAACACAGTTATGTCTGTTATTTATTATTATTGCACCGTAACACATAACAGAGCATATTATGAAAAGGTATGAATACTAAGTTTCTTCTTTGGACGTACAATAGAATAATGGTTATTAAATACATAAAATAGATACATTAGGAATAGAAATAGTTAATATTACATGGTTTATAATGTAAAATCCCATCCACTATTAGAATCTATATGATCCATTATGTTTTGAACAACGCATTGGGATCGAAAAGTGCCGTTTAAAGTTCAGTCTGTTGATACTATAGCGATACTACAGCGATTGTCCGTGTTCACAAATAGCTGTAAAATTTAATAAAAGTAAATATTCAAACAGGAAATGTAAATAGATAGGGTTTATTATAGCCTTGCAATGAGTAACATTCACCCTCATTATTCAGTCTAAATATCTCCCAAGCAAAGCTACCTCAGTAATGGTACTTAATAATAATGAATAAATACTTTCCATGATTAATACAGTTGGCCACTGTAAATAAAAAGTCCGCCACGAAGGGATTACGTAAACTAAGCAGATTTCTCACGTAAGGTTATACAATAGAGAAATCTCCATACGTGTGCCAAAAAGTTACGGAAACGGCCGAACTAGCTTTCGGCGGGAACGTATAGAAGCGACCGTCCGTTACACTTAATAAAAATGCAAATATCTCGGTTAACATTCAAGATACCGAATAAATGTATAGAACAATATTTATAGTAAATTTAATTTGTAATAAGATTGGCTCTATACACTTTTTCGATTCGACGTATAGTAACGGGGATATTTCGATTTTCAAAATTCACCCCTCTAAACCTCCCCTCTCCCACTCTTCCGATTTTAGCCGTTAACGAACTTGATCTTTCTTTTTACATAAAACGATTAAATACGGAGTTTGGTGACGATTAAAAAAAATTTGCAACCGTTAGAGTGTTAACAGACAAATATATACAGTACAGTTTTGAACGGACCTCATTTTCGTTATCTTCTAGGTAGGATCGTTGGACATTTGAAGACAAATTTCGAAAATCGTGCCATGAGTACGACCTCAATAGCAGATTTCTCTTAAGGGAAATCTGCTAATAACCATTGATAGTGTTCGTCATTAGTACGCATCGTCTATCAAAATTAAACGTACAGGGGGTAATACATTTATGTGAAATATACAACTTTCGGGTTTCCAGGAAAAACCATTTCTTCCAATAGTGTTTCTCCTGGTGTGGTTGAGTATAATTATAAATCGCCTTTAATTCTAAATTCTAGTAGTTTTATTTTAAATAAATAAAGTGATTTTCATTTTATTGTGATTTAATAATCTTCTTCAAATGAGTGGCCTCCCGTTAATCGATAAGCACCTAAGTTTTTAGAGAATCGTGTCATGAGTATGACCCCAATAACTGGTTTACTATAAGGGGAACCAGCTTAAATATGACAAGAGTATTATAAGGTGTCTGCCAACAAAGAGGTAGATAGAGGTAGAACATAGAGATAGATGAAGGAGGTAGGTTGTACAGAGGCAGGCTATGCATCCCCTCCTACCTCGCTGCTCCTAGCTCCCCTCCCCCTGTAGGCAAGGACCTCTAGTCTGATGGTAGCATTGAACAGGACTCTCTTTCTGCTTGCAGTCTGTGGGAGGCGTCTCTTCCCGGAGTCGAGGGTCGTCGGCGGAGACAAGAGCACCTTCGGCAAGTGGCCATGGCAGGTGAGCAAACTATAATTAATTATTTATAATTAAATTTAATTAGAACACAATAAGACCTAATAACAAATACATGGAGGTTGCACCAAACAATTTTCTCTTCACTTAGTTTATACATAAATATTCGTCAATATCTTCGTTAGTATTGATTTTATCAAAAATAAAGTCCATCACGCAGGGGTTGCGTAAACTAAGCAGATTTCCCGTGTGCTGGTCTAACACTAGTGAGCCAATCTCATCACGTATTCAACAACAATCACTCGTTTAATGTTTGAGTTAGGAGAAAAATGCATTGAACAACAATAGTAGAGCGTCAATAGTTTAACAAGATTGGTTCTTTAGCATTTTAAGATAATATTCATAATTACGGAGATAATTCGAATTTTCGAATTCCCCCTATACCCCCTTAGTTCTTGGCCGATTTCACCCAATAAAAAAAAGAGGTTCCGTCACGCAGGGGCTGCGTTAACTAAGCAGATTTCCCAAGTGCATCAAGTATTTGCATTTACCTCAAAACTTAAAAGTTCAATGAGAACAATATTTGGTATTTAAGCTTTAAATAATGTGCTTCACAACATAATAGGATATTCTTAATATGATATAAGTAGAAGTGGGAGTTTACTGAAGACCGAAAACTAAAACAATGCAAATATCTCCGTTAATAATCAAGATACAGAATGAATGTATAAAACAATATTTATAGTAAATTTAATTTGCAATAAGATTGGTCCTATACAATTTTTCGATTCGACGTATAGTAACGGGGATATTTCGAATTTTCGAAATTCACCCCTCTAAACCCCCCTCTCCCACTCTTCCGATTTTAGCCGTTAACAAACTTGATCTTTCTTTTTGTATAAAACGATTATATATCAAGTTTGGCAACGATAAGACAAAAATTGCAACCGCTAGAGCGGTAACAGGCAAATATATATATATATACAGTTTTGAACGGACCTCATATGTCATCTTCTGGGTAGGATCATTTGAAGAAAAATGTCAAAAATCGCATCATGAGTACAACCTCAATAGCTGATTTCCCTCAAGGGAAATCTGCTAAAATGATATTTATCTTATATCATATGACTGAAACGGTTAAATTTTGGATATGGTACAGATCAAATATGTTTGTGTACATCGCATAATTAAGATTTATTGCAAAGAACGTTTGATATATAAGCATAGAACAAGGTTCATGTTCTTATTCGTTAATGGCTGAAATGGGGGTTTAGAGGGTGGGAGAATTCGAAAATTGAAAATATCTCTGTTATTATACGCCGTATCGAAAAATTGTAGAAATCTAAACTTATTGCAAATTACTTGTTCTAAATAAATAGTTTTAAAATACACGTCTTCTGTATGTTCATTATTAACCGAGATTTTAGGCATTTTGTTTTATTCAGCCTTAAGTAAAGGCCCACTCCTACTCATTTCATATTAATAACAAGCTGATGAACGACTTCATCATAGGCCTAAATCCCAAATATTGTTTTCAAGGGACCTTTATTATGTGAGAGGCGTGCAAATTCGTTGTGTGGTGACATAATCCATTAAGATTTTTTATTCTTGTTTCTAAAATGTTTATTTGATGTTGAGCCGTTTAATGTAACTCTAAAGTTCATAGTGGTTAATAATTGAAATTGGGCATGGATAAAGGAAGTTTAGACGGATAGGGGATTCTAAAATTCAAAATATTTCCGTTATAATGAGTTGGATCGTAAAGTATTATACTATAGAACCGATCTTGTTAAAATTTTGACGGTATACAACTGTTTTTTTTTTATGCATTTTTCGTAGCTCAAGTATTTAGTGAGTTATTTTTACTTCCTTGTTTGCAGGCGTAAGTAACCTCCTCCCCCTCTACTCATAGGTTTATACAGAAATACAGAACATATGGTGACATGAGATTAAATGTATGTACCGGCAGGTGGGAAATCTGCTTAGTTTTCGCAGCCCCTGCGTGACGGACTTTTAAAATTGTAATAGTCACATTAGATAGCGAATTTCCCTTTAATGAAAGAGCTATTGTCGTTGAGCCCATTGTGAGAGCTCATTCTGACTCCGAGATTACTTTTCATTCACAAGCTTGTGAGTTTCATTCACTTTTTTTTTCTTGAGTGTCGTCTTCATTAACTCCATAACTTCGAATGGGATTTAGCTAATATTCGTTTTTTTTCCCCAAAAATTCATTCATAACTTTGAAAAAACTTGTTTAAGAAGAAGAGATATGGGCAGTATGGGAACGGAAGGAACAGACATTTTCTAGTACTTGAGTGAGATAATGAAGATCACTTGCTAAGGACTTTTTTGTTGAACATTAAATGATAAACAAATCATCTTATCATTCGAAATTAAGGCTGTGGTACGATTTTCAGTATACTTTCAACATACACTCTCAAGGATTGAGTTGACACACACAACAGGTGTGTAGAAGCCCTGTTTGATTTTAAGCTGACTTGCGGAAGGAGTGTTTGTCGTTAAGTTGATCCCGCTTTGAGTTGATTTGTTAAGAGCAGATGCATCAAAACTCTCATCTGATATTGATAGACTAGCGAACAGCGGGTGTAGCAAAATTCTGATCTGATTTTGAGTTGACTTTCTCTTTGAATGTGAGTCGAGACGCTCATCTGATTTTGAGATGTTTGGGCACTGCACGTGAATGTAAGTCGAGACGCTAATCTGATTTTGAGATGACTTGGGCACAGCACGTGAATGTAAGTCGAGACGCAAATCTGATTTTGAGATGACTTGGGCACTGCACGTGAATGTAAGTCGAGACGATTATCTGATTTTGAGATCACTTGGGCACAACATATGAATCGAGATGCTGACTTGATTTTGAGTGACTTGCTAAGAGCAGGTGTAACAAAATTCTGACCTGATTTTGATCAAACTAGGTTACCACGTGTGTGTCGGGAGTCTGATCTGTGATTTTGAGTTGACTTTCGCATACCATGTGAATGTGCGTCGAGATGTTGATCTGATTTTGAGATGAGCTTCCACTTGGAGCAGATTTGTCGAAGCGCTCATCTGAATTTAAAGAATTTGCTGCCAACAGGTGTGTGAAATACACTAATCAGATTCTGCGTTGGCTTGCGCACAGCAGGAGTGTCGAGTAACCCGATCGGATTTTGTGTTGACTATTGGAGGTGTGTCAAAACAGTGATCAGTATTTATGTTGACTTAGACACAGCAGATGTTCAAACACAATCATTGGATTATGTAAAGGAAAACCGAGTTCAAATCCGTTTGTTGGCTGAGTTGATCGTTGCTTAGTCTTGAATGGCCGAGAGATGGTGTTGGCAAGTCGGAGCGTGTCCCAGGATGCTAATTAGGATGGCGAAATACCTCTATCATCCCGACCTCCCTCACAAACTGATACCCGAACTCAACGATTCCTCAGCCATTCCAACACGAAAAGCATACACGTAAAAATAAGAACAATTTAGAATCAAAGAAAAAACAAGATAGTTCTAACAATACTTAATGTAACAGTATGAGAATTAAGATTACTGCTATTTGCCTATATACTAGCAGCTGATACCATACTATTTGCCTCACGCATAACATTTCAGGTACAATAATGATTCCGTAAATTATAGTGAACCTTGAGAAATCGGGCACCATAAAGTGGAACTATTATGTGATATCATTGTTAAAAGTAGACGTTGGTAGATTCTATCATTTTCTTGTCTAATATGTGTATGTATATGTATATATTTATGTATATATATATATATATATATATATATATATATATAAAACGGACGTAAGATAGAGGTGACCTTGATGCTGTGGAATGCGTGGGAGATGGGGTGTTTACAGGGTCCCCAGGGGTCTTTCACCTGTCTCACTATCTACGCTCTCCCTCTCTCTCTTCTTATTCACTTTCTACGCCTAAAATCATCCCACCTACTAGGTCCCTAGGTAGAAGAACTAGCTCCTAGACCTCCCGAATGCCTAGCTCCTAGACCTCCCGAATGCCTAGCTCCTAGACCTCCCGAATGCCTAGCTCCCAGACCTCCCGAATGCCTAGCTCCTAGACCTCCCGAATGCCTAGCTCCTAGACCTCCCGAATGCCTAGCTCCTAGACCTCCCGAATGCCTAGCTCCTAGACCTCCCGAATGCCTAGCTCCCAGACCTCCCGAATGCCTAGCTCCCAGACCTCCCGAATGCCTAGCTCCTAGACCTCCTGAATCCCTAGCTCCTAGACCTCCTGAATGCCTAGCTCCTAGACCTCCCGAATGCCGAGCTCCTAGACCTCCCGAATGCCTAGCTCCTAGACCTCCTGGATCCCTAGCTCCTAGACCTCCCGAATGCCTAGCTCCCAGACCTCCCGAATGCCTAGCTCCCAGACCTCCCGAATGCCTAGCTCCTAGACCTCCTGAATCCCTAGCTCCTAGACCTCCTGAGATGCTCCACCTAGCTTGACATATTACCTATTATCTTATTTCTAGGCTAAATACAGCGTATTGTTTTATCGGACAATGGATATTTACCGAACTGTATCAATAAACATTTCATGTACAGCTTATATTTGGAGGACTGTTTTCAAAGGCTTGTTATGAGAGAAATTGGTTGGAATGATTTTATCAGCGTTGTAGAACAGCAGAATGGAAATATGCCTTGCTAACGCAGCACCTGCGTGACGGGATCGGTATTCAATGTCCGTTCATACTGCTTTCCAACTAAGTAGGCCAATATAGAGAAAGGTGCAGCTTTGCAAGGTATCGCCAGTAAGTATGTGCCAATAATGGAGCAAGGAGTGTCTGGGAGAAGTCCACTCTACTTGGAGATGCTTGGAAGCCTTTTACTCCATCTATGGGCAATCCAAGTCAATCTCTTACTGGACCTAACCTACTTTCTAGTGTAGACAAAACTAAAAAGTCCGTCACGCAGGGGTTGCGTAAACTAACCAGATTTCCCACGTGAAGTTATACAATAGAGAAATCTCCATACGAGAGCCGAACAGTTAAGGCAAAGGGCCGAACCAGCTTTTGGCGGGAAACTGTCATCCATTATCGGCCCAAAATTAATAAAAATGCAAATATCCAGGTTAATATTGAAGACAGAGAATAGATGTATATAACAATATTTATAGTAAATTTAATTTAGATTAAGATTGGTTCTATACAATATTTTGATCCGACGTATGGTAACGGAGATATTTCGAAAATCCTCCCCTCTAAACCCCCCCTCCCACTGGTCCGATTTCAGCTGTTAACGAACTTGATCTGTTTTTTTGCATAAAATGTTTAAATATCGAGTTTGGTAACTATCAAACAAAAATTGCGACCGCTAGTACCGCGGTAACAGACAAATGTACATATATATATATGTATATATATATATATATATATGTGTGTGTGTGTGTGTCCACACTAAACTAAATTTCAGTCAATACTAAAGATCATATTTGTTATTGGCGTGGAATAGTTGGGGTGGGGGGGTAATAGAAAATTATAAATATTCTCGTTATTATAAGAGGGATCGTAAAACATCATAGAACGAATTTTGTCAAAACATTGCTGATCTACAATCTTTGTCCTTTGCATTTTACCTAACCCAAATACTCATCAAGTTATTTGTACTTGTAATTTACGAGAGCTCTGGTGGCCGTTTCCATAACTATACGTCCCTCGTGAATAGGTTTTAGAAGTTAGGTTAACTGTTGTCTGTAGAAACTACTGGGTTATTACGCCCTAAATAATGTTTTAGGTTTAGAGGTTTCTTACTACTACAGTTGTTATTAGGCAGATTTCTCTCTGGCAAAACTTCACGTGGGAAATCAGTTTAGTTTACGCAGCCCCTGCGTGAGGGAATTTCCTTTGCATTTTACCTAACCCAAATACTCATCAAGTTATTTGTACTTGTGTTCAACCTTCAATGACCCCACACCTTCCCGCCTCGCACTTTCTGCTTATTTTTTTAGCAGATTTCCCTTAAGGCTGTTGAGGTCGTACTCATGATGTGAGTTTCGAAAAATTTCTTCAAATGTCCATCGATCCTACCCCAGGAGATAACGAAAATGAGGTCCGTTCAAGGTTATATATATTTCCCAGTTAACGCTCTAGAGGTCGCAGTTTTTGTTTGATCGTTACCAAACTCCATATTTAATCGTTTTATGTAAATAGAAAGATCGGTTCGTTAATGACTGAAATCGGACATGTGGGAGAGGCGGTTTAGACGGGGGATTTTTGAAAATTTTAAATATCTCCGTTATTATGCGTTGGATTGAAAACTTGTATAGAATCAATCTTATTGCAAATTAAATTTACTATAAATATTGTTCTATACATTTATTCTGTATCTTTAATATTAACCGAGATATTTGCATTTGTATTCTTTCTGTGGTCGGCAGGAGTCGGCTATGTTCGGGAATTTCCACCGAGAGCTCTGGCTGCCGTTCAATAGGTTTAGAGATAAGATTTATCTACTGGAAAACGTCACGTGGGAAATCTGCTTATTTTGCGCAGCCCCTGCGTGACGGACTTGTTAGAGAATTGCCTGTAAGAAATAGAGAATATGTTGTGGGATAAGACCCCGAAATATGCTAAACCAGCACGTGGGAAATATACTCAGATAGCGCAGTCCTTCCGTGACAGACTGTTTCGCTTATCCTGAATATACAAAACAATAAATTACAAGTTATTACGGGCTTATTAAGCTACGGACATACGTCACTTCCACTTGAAACAAAGTCCGTCACGCAGGGGCTGCGTAAACTAAGCAGATTTCCCACGCGAAGGTTTACAATAGATAAATGTACATACTGGTAACACAACACCACCGTGAGTAAATACAAACGGCAATGAGAAATCTTTCAGTTAATAAATTAAATTAAGCATTTTAATAAATTCCTAACTGAAACGGCTTCTGAATTGTAAGAATAATTTATAGTTTAATAACCCGTAGATAACCCGTCCCAATTAGCCTAAGTTGCAAAAAGAGGACGTTAATAAATAATAATAGTTTAATAACTCAAATTTTAGTAGTCCAAGAACTAAAGAAGGGGGAGGCGGATGAACAGAACGTATTTGCATAAATCTCACAAAGTAAAGAAGGTAAGGTAAGGTTAGAAATGACAGTTAAGGTTAGAAGTAGCTTCCACCTGAGCCAGGTACTTACGAAAACGGCCGAACTAATCCGAACCACACCCGACCACATGTCCCAGAGACTTCATAAAAATGCAAATATCTTGGTTAATATTCAAGATAGAGAATAAATGTATATAACAATATTTATAGTAAATTTAATTTGCAATAAGATTGGTTCTATACAATTTTTCGATCCGATGCATAATAACGGCGATATTTCGACTTTTTGAAAAATCCCCCTCTAAACCCCCCCCCTCCCTCTGGTCCGATTTCAGTCATTAACGAACTTGATCTGTATTTTTACATAAAACGGTTAAATGCCGAGTTTCGTAACGATTAAACAAAAATTGCGACCGCTAGAGGGTTAACAGACACATTTATTTATTTATTTATATATATATATATATATATATATATATATATATATATATATATATATACAATCTTGAACGGACCTCATTTTCGTCATCCGCTAGTTAGGATCGATGGACATTTGAAGAAAAATTTTGATTGCGCCCTCAATAGCTGATTTCCCGTAAGTTATCTGCTAAAAAAATTTCTGTTCAATATGATTACAAATATGTCATGTTGTACCTAGCTCGGATTTTTTTCTATTGAGCAATGGCGTCATGAGTTCAAGCTCGTTAGTTGGTTCCGCATTAGCGAAATATGCTAATAAATAATGAGGGAAACAATGGAATATTCATGTTCAGCTTAGCTGATTTTTCAAGAAATTATGCTACTGGGTCACAAGTATTATTTCTTCTTGAATTGCATAACCTTACTAACGTACAATAGGCAAAAGTATATGATTTTTTAGAACGTTTTCCTTGTTTCAGTAATCAGTAACTCCCCCACTTCTACTCATCTGTATTTCACAAAGAAATAGAGAATATGTTATGGCATGAGATCAAAATTGGGTAATCGTAAGCACATAGGAAATCTGCTTAGTTTACGCCCCAGTGTTCTTAGAATAGAGGATTTTCGACAATTCGAAATATTTCCGTTACTAAGCTTTGGATCGAAAACTATTATAGTGCCAATGTTATTGCAAATTAAATTTACTACAAATTCTGTTATACATTATTTCTCTATCTTGAATATTAACCGAGATATACGCATTTTTCAGTTTTCAGCCTTCAGCAAACCCCCACTTCTACACATGTTACATAAACAATACTCTATTACATAATAAACCACATCATTCGAAGATTAGATACTAAATATTGTATTCAAGAGACGTTTATTATACTAGATACATGCAAGTATGTCCTGGTGACCGCCCCGCCGTCTTAAGATCTTTTACTACTAATATTTGATTGATTGAGAACAATTATTCTTACTCATTATAAATTAAAGTACTAGATATAGTAAATAGTTCTCAATAAAAATATACGTTGTATTCTGATGTATTTCAGTAATTGCTATTCTTTTCGGTGTGAGGCTGGCAGACCTGTTTGTTTCCCATTCAAACGCTTCCCGTCGGCAGGTTATTTAAATTGACTGAAATATTTCTTATTTCCGTCTGTATTTATTCACTTAATATTCACGGTGGTGTTGTGTAAGCAGTATGTAGACTTATCTACTACTAATCTTCACGAGGGAAATCTGCTTGGACGTACTTTTATGGAAACATAAAGATCAAGTTCATTAATGGCCGAAATCGAACCAGTGGGGGGGGGGGGGGTTTAGAAGGTGGGGAATTCGAAAATTTGAAATAGCTCCATTATTATAAGATGGGTACACTAAAACATATTTATAAAGATAAAATTAGTCATTTAAAAACAAAATTTTATTTTACATTCAGAAAATATGGTACACATTTTAAATGAAAAAAAAAGAAGAAAAATATTCTTCCAAAAATGAAAATTGATACTCACTTTTTCGTAAAGTCAATAACAAGTACTGCCACCCCTGGCACGAATAACATCCCTTAAACGCCTTTCCATTGATTTAAAAAGAGTCACTATCAAGTCCTGAAGAATGTTGTCCCATCCTTCGAGAACAGCTGTTTCCAGTTCCGTAAGGGTGCTAGGACTCGGATTCAGACTTCGTACCCGTTTCTTAAGGCGGTCCCAGACATGTTCGATCGGGTTTTAAGTCAGGACTCCGCGGTGGCCACACCATGCGCTCAATCCCAACCTCTCTCAGGTCATCATCCACCATTTGTGATCTGTGTGGTCTAGCATTGTCGTCCATAAACAGGAATCCCTCTCCAATGGCACAACTTGCTCTTCAATTATGTCGTACAAGTACCTCTGTGACGTCAGTGACCTTCCTCGCACCACAACCAACTCTGTACGCGCATCGAACGAAATGCCTCCCCAGAACATAAGTGAGCCACCACGAAATGCCACCTGGGGAGCCATGCAGCATGGGGCGTACCTTTCTCCTGGGCGTCTCCATGTGTATACACGACCATCTGAAGATTTGAGACCTACTCTCACTTCATCTGAGAAGAGAACTCTCTTCCAATCTTCCGAAGTCCAATTCACGTGGTCTTGAGCGAAACGGCCATTTTGTGAGCTGTGGTAAGCAGAGGGACACGGGCAGGATGCCGTGCCCTCAGGTTACCTTCATTGAGCCTTCTCCTAACAGTCCTGCTGGAGATCGTCAAATTTCGGGTTTGCCTAATGAGATTTCCAATTTCATTTCCAGTAATACTGCGGTTTCGCAGAGCCTGTAGCCTGATGTACCTATCGTCTATTGCTTCTGTGCACCTAGGCCGACCCTGGCCTTCTCTTCTAGCATGTTGTCCAGTTTCTCTAAAACGCTTTAGAGCTCTTCCGATTGTTGTATGATGAACTCCCAGCCTTCTTGCAACTTCACGCTGGCTGTATCCTTCCTCTATCAATGTCACTGCCCTAACACAGTCAAACTCACTTAAATGACTTACTCCGGCCATTAAGTGGGGGAAAAAAGCGAGTAGCAACCTAGGTTGTTGGTTAGTTGGGCGTTTATTTTGTCCATCAGTGTATATATATATATATATATATATATATATATATATATATATATATACGTTTGTCTGTTAACGCTCTAGCGGTCGTAAGTTTTGTTTATCGTTACGAAACTCTATATTAAATCGTTTTATGTAAAAAGAAAATGAAGTTCGTTAATGGCTGAAATCGGACCAGTGGGAGGGGGATTTCCTAAAATTCGAAATATCTCCGTTATTGAGAGTCGGATCGAAAAATTGTATAGAATCAATCTCATTGCAAATTCAATTTACCATAATTATTGATATATAAATTTATTCTCTATCTTGAATATTAACCGAGATATTTGCATTTTTATTAAGTGTGTGCGGATACCGGACGAGATGAGATCTACTGATGTTGGTTCTATTCGGGACTTCAGGAAAGCTAGCTTGGTCGTTTCCGTAACCGTTCGGCTCTCCTGAAATTGGTTTTGAGACTCGTTATTACTACTGTTATCAGTAGGCAGATTTCTCTATTGTATAACTTCACATGGGAAATCTGCTTAGTTCACTCATCCCCTGCGTCACAGTCTAAGTTCAGTTTTCATCCTTCTTTGTCATCGCACGTCATAAATAAGTCAAAACATCATGAACCGTTTTATTTCAAGTTGAAATACCAAATATTTTTTTCAGAAAATCGTTTCTGAGAGATGCATGCAAATACGTTCTGACTCCTCAAATTTAGAGTGATTGAGATGAAAATTATTCTAGTTCATTATAAATAGCATCACCAGATATAGTGAATAGTTTTCAATAAAATTAATGTGTTATATTAAAATATATTTCAGTAATTATTTTTCTTTTTGGTAAAGAATATTTCTATCTTTCTAGCAAAAAGGTTGGCTGACCTGTTGTTTACAAATCAGATGGTTTCCGTTGAGCAGGTTATTAAACTGTAAATTGACTGAAACATTTCTCATTGCCATCTGTATATGTGCACTTTATATTCACGGTGGAGTTAAATGTGCATATGTAGATTTATCTATTGTAAAACTTCTCGCGGGAAATCTGCTTAGTTTTCGCAGCCCCTACGTGACGGGCCTTATTGTTTAGTAAATAAAATATTCAATAAGAATGTTTATAAACAATTTTTTTTAATTCACCCAGTGCTAGCGTGACGGACTTTCTGTTATCTGTTAAATAATATCAGAGGAAGAAGTGTTTCAAAAACAACGTCAATAAAAGCCTCAACAGGTAGTTTCCTTTAAGGGAAATCTGCCAAAGTGAGGTACATTAAGGCATCAATAGAGCCTCTGGATATTCCAGGACAACAGCTTTATCATGGAACTGATAAGATAATAGATTGGTTTTATTTGTTCGACTTGTGATAACTAAAAATGGCTCAGCTCTATCGGCAGTCAAGTCAAAGAGAGGGAGAGAGGTTCGTTAGAGTCCAGTTGTAGCAGATCTCCTGTAAGGGCGCTTACTGATATATATATATATATATATATATATATATATATATATATATATATATAATATATATAGAGAGAGAGAGAGAGAGAGAGGGGGGGGAGAGGGAGAGAGGGAGAGAGAGAGAAATTTTTTACAAAAATCAGAGTAGTACACAAATCATTATTAATGAATGCAAAAGGGAAGCTAGAATTAAGAAAGGTGTAAGGCAAGGATTCCTTCTGTCATCTTTTCTGGTCAATGAAGAGGCAATAATGAAAATAAAAGAAACAACCAAAGGCATACAGATTAATGGTAAATCCATTCATTGCATCAGATTTGCAGATGATATTGCACTGCTGGCAAAGTCAGAAGTTGAGATGAATAGAACGCTGCAAATTCTAAATGACGCTCTAGATTAGTTTAAACTCAAAAAAGTGCTCATAAAACAAAAGTTTTCGTTGTAGAGAAGAAATAAAGCCAAGGAAATATAAATATTAAAATAGGAAACATTGTGCTTGAAAAAGGTGAAGGAGTTTTATTAGCTTGGGAGCAACGCCACTGAACACAATGATAGTAGAACTGAAGTCGATAGAAGAATAGCACTTGCTGAACAAGCTTTCCAAAGATAAAGGGAGTGTTTTAACTAATAAGCATATAAGCATGGATACCAAACAAATGTTTGCTGTCTTTCGTATGGAGTTATCCACACATGGAAATCCAACAAGGAAGTTCTAAATGACGTAAGTGAGAGCAGAAGTCATATCAAGGCCACGGAAGAAAGGGAGTGGAACTTCTTGGGCATATCAGAAGGCACAAACGACTTCATCACAAATATACTTGTAGGTAAGGTATTTGGCCACAGGGGAAGAGGCAGGCCTAGGAAATACTGTATTGAAAACATTACCATCTTATGGATTTGGCTGAGTAAAGTAATATGAATAGAGGTAGCTTCTGATAGAACACAATGGTTGCAACTACAAGGTGTAGCCATGTGATGATTATGACGATGGTGATGATGATGCTGACGATGATGATGATGATGATGACGACGGCGGTGACGATGAAGATAACGACGAGACGATGATGATGATGATTATGACGATGGTGATGATGATGCTGACGACGATGATGATGATGACGACGGCGGTGACGATGAAGATAACGACGACGATGATGATGATGATGACGGCGGTGACGATGAAGATAACGTCGATGATGATGATGACGACGGAGGTGATGATGATGATGATGACGGCGGTGACGATGAAGATAACGTCGATGATGATGATGACGACGGAGGTGACGATGATGACGACGATGACGACGACGACGATGACGACGATGATGATGCTGACGACGACGATGATGATGACGATGGTGATGGTGATGATGAAGATGATGGTGGCGACGACGACGATGATGATGATGCTGACGACGACGATGATGATGAAGACGACGGTGGTGGTGGTGGTGGTGGAGATGATGATGATGATGATGCTGACGACGATGATGATGATGATGACGACGATGATGATGATGATGATGATGATGACGACGGTGGTGATGATGATGATGATGACAACGACGACGGTGGTGGTGGTGGCGATGATGATGATGCTGCTGACGACGACGATGATGATGATGATGATGATGACGACGATTAAGTAGACGACGATGGTGACGATGATGCTGCTGACGACGACGATGATGATGCTGACGATGATGATGTTGATGATGATGATGATGATTATGACGGTGGTACGATGATGATGACGAAGATGGTGATGATGATGATGATGCTGCTGACGACGAAGATGATGATGATGATGACGACGGTGGTGATGATGATGATGATGATGATGATGATGATGATGACAACGAAGACGGTGGTGGTGGTGGCGATGATGACGATGCTGCTGACGACGACGATGATGATGATGACGGTGGTGACGATGATGATGATGATAACGATGACGACGACAATAGTGACGACGATGATAATGCTGACGACGGCGACGACGATGATGATGATGAAATATATTTATATATATATAATTTAGAACGGGCCTCACTTCCTGCATCTCCTAGATAGGAGTGATGGGCACTATAGTCAGAGGGGAAGAGCCGGTATAGATGTGTATTAATTGTAAGTGGAGTATCGAATGGCAAGGTCCCCGATCTGGTGGGCAGAATCGACGGTCATTCAGACCTTCCTCTGCCGTTCTCATGTCAGCTGATTTCCCACAGAGCTTAGACCGATCAAAGCGTTCAACTAAAATGGACCAAATTGAATAATAATAACCCGAACTAACAGACAACGAGCAGTATTAACTTATTTACATGGGCGCAAGGAGTAGGAACAGCTGCAATTGTTGGCTCAACTAACTTTCAAGTCCGTCACGCAGGGGCTGCGTAAACTAAGCAGATTTCCCATGTGAAGCTTAACATCAGATAAATCTACACACTGGTAACACAAACCTACCGTGAATATTAAGTGAATAAATACAAACGGTAATGAGAAATATTTCCCCTACCGTGTAGAAGCGTCCGAAGATATAACGAATTTTTAAAATTCTTACCCCCTGAACCCCCTACCTTGAGCGATAAAAGACACACACACACACACACACACACACCCACACATATATATATATATATATATATATATATATATATATATATATATATATATATATATATACATACAATTTTGAAAGGACCTCATTTTCGACATCTCCTATATAGGATCCATGGGCATTTGAAGAAAAACGAGAATCGCGTCATGAGTACGACCTTAATAGCTGATTTCCCCCGACCAGATAAGATTATCATATATACAGCTGAGCTTGAAGCCCTCAAATTTGCGATAGACAACATAGCTGAAACTACGGACACGGACATCATAATTTGCACTGACTTTCTTAGCTCTTTACATTAATTAAAAAACATATATAATTCATATCCACTAATCTCGCAAGTATTACAGAAAAGTCCGTAACGCAGGGGCTGCGTAAACTATGCAGATTTCCCATGTGAAGCTTAACATCAGATAAATCTACACACTGGTAACACAAACCCACCGTGAAGTTTTACAATAGAGAAATCTGCCTAATAACAACTGTAGTAGTAAGAAACCTCTAAACCTAAAACATTATTTAGGGCGTAATAACCCAGTAGTTTCTAGCCCCAAAAAACAGTTAATCTAACCTCTAAACCTATTCACAAGGGACGAATAGTTATAGAAACGGCCGCCAGAGCTCTCGGCGGAAAGTCCGAACATAGCCTACTGGTGACCTCACGCAGAATACAAATGAAAATATCTCGGTTAATATTCAAGTTACAGAATAAATGTATAGAACAATATTTATAGTAAATTTAATTTGTAAAAGATTGGTTCTATACAATTTTTCGATCCGATGCATAATAACGGAGATATTTCGAATTTTTGAAAATCCCTCCTCTAAACCCCCCCCCTCCCACTGGTCCGATTTCAGCCGTGAACGAACTTGATCTTCCTTTATACATGAAACGATTAAATACCGATTTTGGTGACGATTAAACAAAAATTTGGACCGCTAGAGTGTTAACAGACAAATCTATATATATATAAAATTGTAACCTCATAACCTAACACCATAACTGCATTTTGTTTCTTTCGTGTATGTTTGTTTGTTTGTTTGTTTGTTACCTTTTCACGCATAAACGGCTGAACCGAATTTTATGAAACTTGGTATGTATATTACTACTAGCCCAACTTAGACTTTAGGCTATATTAATATTTTCTGAGACGAACAGGAGTGGGGGTCATAAGGGAGGCCTGAAATTAAAAATAGTGATATTTCGTTTCCTATTGCATTTTCGGCAATTATGCACATAACAAAAGTTGTTTAATTTGTTATTTAGAGTAACTTTTTATATATACACTTTTGTCGTATACCTAAGTATAAAGGCGTTATACGCTAAAAATGATAGCGGAAGTCAACAATTTAATTTGGCACAAAAGGCTCAACCGAACTAAACCAAACTCGGTATGTGAATTAGTACTAACGTCTTCCTTATAATAAGCCATTCTAACATTTCTAGGGACGGGCAGGAGTGAGGGTTATAAGGGAGGCCTGAAATTAAAAATAGTGATATTTCGATTCCTATTGGGGTTTCTGCAAATATGCACATAACAAATGTTGTTTAGTTTGTTATTCAGAGAAACTTTTGACATATACACTTTTTGTCGAATACCTAATTATAAAGGGCGTTATTATACGCCAAAAAGTGATAGCAGAAGTCAACAATTTTATTTGGCACAAAAGACTCAACCGAACTAAACCAAACTTGGTATGTGAATTAGCACTAACGTCTTCCTTATACTAAGCCATACTAACATTTCTAGGGACGGGCAGGAGTGGGGGTTATAAGGGAGTCCTGAAATTAAAAATAGTGATATTTCGATTCCTATTGGGGTTTCTGCAAATATGCACATAAAAAAGTTGTTTATTTTATTATTTAGAGAAATTTACTCAACAATTGTTTGGAACTACAAGGTACCTCACCGGGAAAAATTAATTCAAATTTATGTTAATATTTTGTGCTTAATAATTCAAATCTATGCATAATGCACAGGAAACGGGAAATATGACAATATGGAGAACAGTAAAGTCTTACATAAAAAAATAATTTTATTATTAACAAATCACAGAAACGACGGGTATTAACCCTAAACACTGGGACGGGTAAATGTCAAAATATTGTGCAAAGTAAAGCCTTGCCAAAAAACTACCATCACCATTCAGCCTCAAATGAATTCCCGAGCGAAGCCGGGTATCTGAGCTAGTATATATATAAAATTGTAACCTCTGTCTGTACATTGATTTTTTTCACGAAATTTCACGATAACTAAGGGAAGCCAGAAGTTAAAAATAGCGATATTTCGTTTCCTATTGGTTTTTCGGCAAATATGAACATAACAAAAGTTGTTTATTTTGTTATTTAGAGTAACTTTTGTTATATACACTTTCGTTGTATACCGAGTTATAAACGAGATATACGCTAAAACCTATAGAGGAAGTGAACTATTTTATATGGCACAAAAGAATCAACTAAACTAAATAAAACTCGGTATATGTATTAGCACTACCGCTTTCATTATAACAAGCCATACCAACATTTCTAGGGACGGGCAGGAGTGGGGGTTATGAGGGAAACCAGAAATTAAAAATAGCGATATTTCGTTTCCTATTAGGTTTTCGGCAAATATGAACAGAACAAAAGTTGTTTATTTTGTAATTTAGAGTAACATTTGTTATATATACTTTTTTCTTATAACGAATTATAAACGAGATATACGCTAAAACCTATAGCAGAAGTGAACAATTTTTTTTGGGACAAAAGACCCAACCGAAATAAATAGAACTCGGTATGTGTATTAGTACTAACGCTTTCATTATAACGAGCCATACCAACATTTCTAGGGACGGGCAGGAGTGGGGGTTGTAAGGGAGGCCTGAATTTAAAAATAGCGGTATTTCGTTTTCCAATCGTTTTTCGGCAAATATGAACATAACAAAAGTTGTTTATTTTGTTATTTAGAGTAACTTTTGTTATATACACTTTTTTCTTATACCGAATTATAAACGAGATATACACTATAAACTAAAGCGGGAGTCAACTATTTCATTAGGCACTAACGATTAAACCGAACTTAAAAACTCGGTATGTCAATTAGCATTAATTCTTCCATGATTATAAGCTATATTAAAATTTTTAGGTTAGAATGGGAGTGGGGGTTATAAGGGAGGCATGAAATAAAAATACGTGATATTTCATTGTCTATTTGTTTTTTGACAAACAAGCAAATAACAAAAGTTGTTTACTTTGTTATTTAGATTAACTTTTGTTTTATACATTTCTCCAGGAACAATGTGTGGAGCAAGTTATTTGCGTAGAAATATTGATATGCTCAACAATTCATTCTAATTTGAACTATGAGGTACCTCACCTGGAAAAATTAATTCAAAATCTATGTTAATATTTTGTCCTTAGTAACTGAAATCTATGCATTATGCAAAGGAGACGTGAAATATGGCAATATAACAAAATATGAAATATGACAATTTGGAGGACAGTCAAGACTTACATAAAAAATTAATTTTATTATTAACAAATGCAAACAACGGATATTAACTAACCCTAAACACTGGGACGGGTAAATTTCAAAATATTGTGCAAAGTAAAGTTTTGCCAAAAAAATACCATAACCATTCAGCCTCAAATAAACTCCCGGGCGAAGCCGGGTATCTGAGCTAGTATATATATATATATATATATATATATATATATATATATATATATATATAGTTTTGAACGGACTTCATTTTCGTCATCTCCTGGGTAGGATCGATGGACATTTGAAGAAATTTTTCGAAAATCGCGTCATGAGTACGACCTCAATAGCTGATTTCCCTTAAGGGAAATCTGCTAAAACAGACACTGTGTACTGGCTATCCGGACACTCAAACATTAGACAGAGCACACAAGTAGACTAATTCGCCAAATCAGCTACTCAAAGAAGAAACTCACACCACATACTGTACACACCAAGATATTCAAACCCAAGTAAAACATATAATTCTTAATGCAAGTCAGAAATTTCGGTTTGCCACTACTGAAAAACTTCGAGAACTTAAACATATATTTCGTGAATGGCCTTCTTAAATAAGGTCAAGTGGAAGAGAAGAAATAGTCTTATCAAAGTTAAGATTAGCCATTCAAGATAGACACACATTCGCGGGGGATGACGGACCCTACTGCCAGCACTGTAACTGTTGCCGCAGGGGCTGCGTAAACTAAGCAGATTTCCCACGTGAAGTTGAACAGTAAATAAATCTACATACTGCTAACACAATACCACGTTATTTTCGTCATCTCCTGGGTAGGATCGATGGACAATTGAAGAAAAGTTTCGAAAATCGCGTCCTGAGTACGACCTCTATTGCTGATTACCCTTAAGGGAAATCTGCTAATAACCCAAACTAACAGGCAAGGAGCAAGACCTATTTGTTTACATGGGCGGAAGGAGTAGGGGCAGCTGCAATTGTAACCTAACTTTCAAATAAAGCTGCCAGATGAGACAATCATATATACAGGAACTGACTCCTATCTTCTACTCATTGTTTTTTCTTTTACAATGAAATAGAGAATAAATGGTGATATTAGTTTACGTGTGTCATACCAGTACGGGTGTTACATCACATTCCAATACAATATTAGCTGGTTTCCCTTAAGGGAAATCAGCTATTGAGGTCGTACTCATGACGCGATTTTCGAAAAATTTCTTCAAATCTCCATCGATCCTACCCAGGAGACGACGAAAATTAGGTCCGTTTTCAAAAATTAATATATATATATATATATATATATATATATATATATATATATATATCTGTGTGTGTGTGTGTGTGTGTGTGTGTGTGTGTGTGTGTGTGTGTGTGTGTGTGTCTTTTAACGCTCTAGCGGTCGCAATTTTTGTTTGATCGTTACCAAACTCGATATTTAAACGTTTTATGTAAAAAAAACAGATCAAGTCTTTAATGCCTGAAATCGGACCAGTGGGAGGGGGGGGGGTCGAAAATTCCAAATATCTCCGTTACCATATGTCGGATAAAAAAATTGTATAGAATCAATCTTATTGCAAATTATAAATATTGTTTTATACATTTATTCTCTATCTTGAATATTAACCGAGATATTTGCATTTTTATTAAATGTGGGCCGATAGCGGACGAATGATTTCCCGCCAAAAGCTAGTTCGGCCGTAACTGTTCGGCACTCGTATGGAGATTTCTCTATTGTATAACTTCAAGTGGGAAATCTGCTTATTTACACAGCCCCTGCGTGACGGACTTTTTTAAATGAAATGTAACCAAACGTTTTGTTTATTTGATTTAATAGGAGTTCAAGGAAGTTATGTGGTGCATACATAAGATTTTGTTTTGGTATGAATTGCATTAAAATATAAAGTATAACTCTGTTGCAGATTTCGCTGAGGCAGTGGAGAACTTCGACCTACCTCCATAAATGTGGTGCTGCATTGCTCAACGAAAACTGGGCAATAACTGCTGCTCATTGTGTAGAAAAGTATGTATGAAATATATTATATATATAATTCTACTGTACGTGTGTATGTCACTGAACTCCTCCTAAACGGCTTGACCGATTTGAATGAATTTTTTTGTATGGGCTTGGGTGACGCCCTGGATGGTTTAGATTCACAAATCAGCCCGGCAGATGGAGCAGGAGTGGGGGTAGTAAGGGAGGCCTAAAATTAAAAATAGCGAAATTTCGTTTCCTATTGTTTTGTTTTTTTGGCAAATATGCACAGAATAAAAGTTGTTTATTTTGTTATTTAGAGTTACTTTTGTTACATTCACTTTTGTCTTATAACAAAGTATAAACGAGATATACACTAAAAAATTAAAGTGGGAGCCAACAATTTTATTGGGCGCTATCGATTGAACCGAACTTAACAAAACTCTATATGTAAATTAGCATTAATTCTTCCATGATTATAAGCTATATTACATTTTTTATGGTCGAACGGGAGTGGGAGTTATAAGGGAGGCCTGAATAAAAAAAAAATCGGGATATTTCATTTTTTATTTGTTTTAGGCAAACGTGAACATGACAAAAGTTGTTTTTTTGTGTTATTAAAAGTAGCTTTTGTTTTAAGCATGATATTATTAAATTTAATATCTCCTAATCTCTTGAAATATCATGCAGCACAACGTCTGTCGGGTCCGCTAGTATATATATATATATATATATATATATATATATATATATATATATATATATATATTTGTATGTTAACGCTCTAGCGTTCGTAATTTTTGCTTGATCGTTACCAAACCCGATATTTAAACGTTTTAAGTAAAATTGAATATCAAGTTCGTTAGTGGCTGAAATCGGACAAGTGGAAGGGGAGAGGGTGTTAAGAGAGGAGGATTTTTGAAAATTCGAAATATCTCCGATACTATACGTCGGATCGAAAAATTGTATAGAATCAATCTTATTGCAAATTAAATTTAATATAAATATTGTTACATATATTTATTTTCTATCTTGAATATTAATCGAGATATTTGAATTTTTATTGTGTGTCAGATCGGCTATTGTCGGTTCTGTTCGGCTCTTGTCGGTTTTGATCGTGAAATTCCGCCGAAAGTTAGTTCGGCTCTAGTGAAATTCGTTTAGAGACTGGCGTAAGCTTCTACTTTGTGAGATATATTTAATTATTCATTTTAAATTACAGTACTACATATACTAAATAGTTTGCAATAAAGTTCATATGTTATATTCAGATATATTTAAGTAATTGTGTTTCCTTCCGGTGAAGAATATGTCTACCTATGTGTTCAGCTCTGAGTGGTTGGCAGACCTGATTGTTTACAATTCAGAAACCGTTTCCGTTGGGAGCTTATTAATATTAACTGAAAGATTTCTCATTAACGTTTGTATTCACTTATGTAGATTTCTCTATTGCTAAACTTCACGTGGGAAATCTGCTTAGTCTTCGCAGCCCCTGCGTGATAGACTTTTTTATATATTGCTATACTTTATTTTTTTTTTGTACATTTGCAGCGTTCCTCCTAGCGACCTCCTTCTCCGCCTGGGAGAGCACGACCTCTCGATAGAAGACGAGCCCTTCGGCTACCAGGAACGGCGAGTCCAGATCGTAGCGTCCCACCCCCAGTTCGACCCCCGCACCTTCGAGTATGACCTAGCTCTGCTCAGGTTCTATGAGCCGGTCATATTCCAGCCAAACATAATCCCTATCTGCGTGCCTGAGGACGACACACATTTCGTCGGCTCTACTGCCTTCGTCACCGGCTGGGGAAGGCTCTACGAAGGTAAGGCCCCAACAACACAAATAAACGTGTGTGTACGTTTATTACACAAAATATTAAGCTTTGTTTATTAGAGTTCTTTTTGGATTACAAAATTAAACACACAAGCTTTAGAGTTTTTGTCACTGAACAGTTTATTTGACAAACATGGTAAATGATTCTTAACTATTACTCACAGTATGCACTGATAACTTCACTGTTCTCCTTATTTGCACAGCACAATAACTCACGATCACTGAAGTTCTCAAAAACACGGCACTGCACTGATCTTCACAAAGAGCACGGCACTGCACTGTTCTTCACATAAACACGGCACTGAACTGTTCTTTACGTAGTCACGGCACTACACTGTTCTTTGCACAAAACACAGTACCAAAACTAAAAGCACAGTTCACTAAAGCTGCACTGAACGCAGTGTTATTCGCTTGAAGAGAACTGAGAACAAACTAACTCTCGCGACGGGCTGGGCCGCTTTTATAGACGAGCGAATAAAATCAAAGGGAAAGCCGAGAATGGGCTAGACGGCGTAGTCGAGACACCTCGGCGCCAATGGTCCTTCCACCGGTCGGCTCCTTTCATCTATTTCGTACTTCTTAAATATGTGATTAACTCTGTTTAATTTTTCATGTACGTAGTTTTCCCAAAAATATTTATAAGTGCTTACTAAAATGATACATTTACCAAATTTAATTTTACATATTGCCGGAACCGACCCATGTCATTACGTTCAACGAATGTAAGCAATTAATAAGTGCAAGTAGGCAAGGTGTAATTCAATTTAGTAACTGTATTATTAGCATATTTCGCTTAAAGGAAATCAGCTATTGAGGTCGTTCTCAAGACGCGATTTTCGAAACATTTCTGTTGACTATAAATACTTTATAGACTATTCATATGAATTTTTTAATTTCTAATAAATTTGTTTAAAAAAATAATTATATCTTTTCCTGTATGTACTCTAGTACATATAGAATTAACTCCACACTATCCTGTATCTATGTTATTTATGGTAGCTTAATAATTGAATACATTGTTGGTAGATGGGCCCCTGCCTAGCGTGCTACAAGAGGTGTCAGTACCTGTGATCAACAATACTCTCTGCGAGACCATGTACAGGGCAGCTGGATACATAGAGCATATACCTGATATATTCATCTGTGCTGGATGGAAGAAGGGAGGATTCGACTCCTGCGAGGTATGGAATCCTTAATAACTATATTCTATAATACATATATTATTCTCTTTTCTTCAAATTTACAATATGATCATTGTCAAATATTGCCTATCACCACTTACTTAAATTAGGCTCGATACAAATCTTAAATAAAGCATAGGTAAAAGGGATTGTAAAATCAAAGGTGTTGCGTTGTATGGTAAATAGTAAATTAAAAAAAAAAATGTTAGTCGTTGATGAGTAATGTGATCCTGTTTTCCACTTTCTGGAATGATATGCACACATTGTAATTTCAAAATTCTACTTTAGTAGATTTCCCATAAGGGAAATCTGCAATTGAGGTTCTACTCATGATGCAATTTTTGAAAAATTTCCTCAAATGTCCACCTATGACATGACAACAATAAGGTCTGTTCAAAATTATATATACACAAATATATACATCTGTTACCTCTCAAGCGGTCAAAATATTTGTTTATTCATTACCAAACTCGATATATCAGAGTTTTATGTAAAAAGAAAGTTTAAATTCATTAACGGCTGGAATAGGACTGGGAGGGGTGGTGGGTTTAGAGGGATGGAATTTAGGTAATTCGAAATATCTTTGTTATTATACGTCGGATCAAAACAGTGTATAGAAACAATGTTATTGTCAATTTAATTTTCTATAAACGTTGTTGTATATACATTTCCTGTATCATGAATATTAACCGAGATATTTGCATTTTATAGTTTTCAGCCTTCAGTAAACCCCCACAACTACTCATGTCATATTACCAATATGCTGTTATAACATGAACTACCTTATTCTAATCTTAAATACTAAATATCGTTTTCAAGAGACCTTTATTATGCGAGATAAATACAAATTCATTGTGTGATGATGTCATCAATTAAGACTTTGATTAAGACTCGAAATGGTTTATTTGATCTACACAATACTCAATATTTAACCATTTCAGTCAAGACTAAAGGTCATATGTTATTAACTGGAATGGAGGGGGTTTATACGTTGGAGGATTTGAAAATTCAAAATATCTCCATCATTATGAGTTAGGTCATAAAATGTTATAGAACCAATCGTGTTAAATTATTGACATTCTACAATTTATGTTCTATACATTTTTTCTCAACTCGAATATTAGGTGAGTTATTTATACTTTCTTCTATACAGCCTTCAGTAACTTCTACACATCGGATTTAAGGAATAGCGAATGAGATCAGTAATGTGTCATACCAGCGGGTGGGAAATCTGCTTAGTTTATGCACCACCAACATGAAAGACTTTTATTCATACTGTGGACTCAATTGAGCTTCTGAAGCCCACATATAGTCGTTATAAAAATAATACAGTGACCATACTACCAGGCATATTTCATAACTTGAAACACAATTAGTTTTTTTTTTTAGGTGATCATCGTATTTAATGTGACATTCATTGAAAATAAATCTTTTTACAGGGCGACTCCGGAGGGCCGATGGTAATCCAGCGCCCAGACAAGAGATGGCTGCTAGCAGGTGTCATATCGTGGGGGATAGGATGTGCGGAACCGAACCAGCCTGGGGTATACACCAGGATCTCACAGTTCAGGCATTGGATAAACCAGATATTGCAGTTTTAATAACACACTGGTCGACAATTACAACGAATTTATTTTCACGCTCTGCTAACTCAGGAGAAAACTCCTTCTGAAGCAGGCGAACGTTCCTCAACCCCTCAAGTTAGGGTTCCTCCAGCAAAGACCTTTGTGCCTTTTACTATTTATCGAAGTGTGTCTGGTAATGGTATACAACTTTTAAGAACTATCTCATGAAGCATTGCTATAATATTCTAAGGAAAAGTTCCACTAATGACTAGTTTTTCTAAAGTAACTTCAAAAGTGTCAGGGTAGTTTTAATAAAATAGCCTAACAGCTGCAACAATGTCACCACACAAAAGTTATTATTTTTCAGAGTATACTATTAAAGTTTCAATACTGCACTAAAACAATACAAATTATAAAATATAAAAACTTAATGTAGACACCAATAAAGTTCCTTACATTCCTATTAAATTAAAATTGATTTAATAAGTAAAATGTCCGGCTTCACTTAATTTAAAATAATTTCATTAATGCCATATCTACTTTCCAATACATCGAATCAAAAAATTCCATATAAAATGGCATTATAGATATTTTTATGATAAACAAAAAGGTTCGACACAAATCTTTTGTACCTCTAATAGGTACAAAAAAATTTGCAATTTTGTATTTTCGACTTTCTCTAAACCTCTCCTCCCTCTTTGTAAATTTTGATCGAAAGAGGAGGGCACAACTAGATGTTACAAAATCCTTTTATAAAAGCCCTTACAAAATTTTGTAACTCTAAGGCTAGCCGTTTTTTTATTTTTATATAAGAAACTAGTCGAATTAGGTTTAGGGATGGTCGAAATGGATAATTCTGTTCAAAATGAATGAACTGAAAACCAAAATGTTCCGCGGTTACAGTACTTCCTTTAATTTGTACAAGGAACACTTTTATGAAATGTTCAGAGAAAAAAAAATAAATAAAGTAAATAGCTCGTTGAAAATGGACTTTATTATAATTATTCTTGAAACTGAAAAATTACGATTTTTGAGTTAGGGTGTTGTTGCAGCATATGGCTGATAAGTTGAGTGATAGAAGCCATGGTTCCATAATTATTATGATGACAAGGAAGAAAGTTAAAAAAAAAAAAATTACATTCATATTGGATTTAAGAGTTCATTTTATTTTAAGCCTAATTGGTTCCATTGTGAACGAAATGTCCTCTAGGAGCTTATATTGACATAAATTTAAATTGCACGGAGAATGTTCTGGCACAGATATTGCTTTAAATCAGCTGACATTTAACTAATCAGGAAAGAGGAAGAAAGTAAATTAAGTGTTTTTTTACACTTAATTTACTTTCTTCCTTTTTTAATCTAATTTATATATACTTCAAATTATATGGCAAGGGTCTCTAATAAAAAACATTTTTTTTGGTGCAAACTTTATTGAAACTGCCCTGCATGTTTCATGGTTTATTTGCCACCCCTTCAGGGGCTATCCCTTTTAAAAGAAAAATATATATATATATAAAATTATTAATAACATTAATTTAACACATCCCTTAATAATTCTTTTGCTAGATATTGTATTAGTCCTACATCTATGACATATTTATTAAATATAATTACAAATTGCTACTTAAATTTCTGAAGTGCTTGTTTACCTTTTACATACGAGCCCCTGAAGAGCTGGCAAATAAGCCGCAAAACATGTAGGGCAGTTTCAATAAAGTTTGCACTGAAAAAAATGTTTTTTATTGGAGACCCTTGCAATAAAATTTGAAGAATATAAAAATAATATTGGGTTCAGAATAAGAAGAAATCTAATTTACTTTGGCATGTTTTTATCAAAATATTAAATTAGACCCTTTCGGATCATTGGCATATTTTAAAGATTTTATTTTATTATATATTATTATTTTATTAACTTGGAAGTTTCCAAATAACTATTTCTTTACTTGTTTGTAAGAGTGGTTCATTCACTACTTATCTTAGATGAGTACTTATTTTTGTGATATTAATTATGTAAATACTGTTAATATTTGTTAATTTTAAGCGTTAATAAATTATTTTATACCAAGGAAGAAACGCATCTGCTAGTTATATTTCATAAGGTGTTTTCTTTCTTACTTTTCGATTGGTCTAGTTCAAACTATCTACGTGCAATAATCGGGAAATAGGAATCTAAACCATGGAGTGTAACTTGTGGTAAAATTTATTTATTTAATTTATAATTTATGTTATTTATTTCTTAGTATTTATTTGTAATTTTAAGGTGACTATTGTAAATAATTGAGAATAGAATTTATGTGTGATAAAAAAAAGATGCAATATTGTATTTATTTTTGATGAGGTATTTAAGAAAAATAAATGCTATTTATTGATATATTTACATGTTTCTATTTTGTAATTTCCCTGCTAATACAATAATAGAGGGAGAGGGGTACTTGGAATTTTTAATAAGCTGAATGCTTTTCTTTAATAATGATGGATACGTGAAAATCAAATTGGCAATTATTTATGGACCACGCTTATGTATAAAATCAATCTTATTATAACTTTAGGTGGCTCAGGGTAGACATGCGAGTTAAAGCGTTGACCTTTATCTCACATGGTAAACCTAGAGTGGCGAGTTTGATTCTTGCCTGAGCAAAGGAAATTATTTAGTGACGAAATTCATTAAATAACATCCTAAAATCCCACCCTGGCTATAAAAGGGTGGTAACCTGTAGATAACCCGCCCCAATTAGCCTAAGTTGCAAAAAGTGGGCGTTAATAAATAATAATAATATTATAACTTTAATTGCCTATAAAATCTAATATAAACATAGTTTCTCTTGTACGAATGTTAACCAAGATATTTGGATTTCTTTAGTTTTCAGCCATCAATAAACCACCGCTCTTACAAATGTCATATTAACAATAAAATGATATATTGAGATCTCTTTGTTCTAAGCTTAAATACGAAATATTATTTTTAAGAGACCTTTATTATGCGAGACACATGCAAATTCCTTGTATGATGACATCATGAATTAAGATTTTCCTTTCTTGTCTCAAAAATGTTTATTGGATCTACACCATACAAGATATTCAACTGTTTCAGACATCACTGAAGATCATATTTTTATTGGCTGAAATCAGATGAGGAATAAGGGGGGTTTAGAGGGAGGAGAATTCGAAAATACCTCTGTCATTATGGGTCGTAAAATGTTATAGAATCAATGTTGTTAAACTATGGTTGTTCTACAATTGGTGTTGTATGCATTTTGTTGTAACTCAAATATTAAGCCAGTAATTCTTGTTTTCAGTCATAAGATGAGGTCATTAGTGTATCTTACCAACTCTGAGAAATCTGTTTAGTTTACACAGATTCTACAAAGCAAGAGACACAGTTATAGGCCAAACATATTGTACAAGGCCTTCATTTTATTTTCAAGTAAAGACACCTGGTCTTGGGGACACTTCCTCCATCTTATCTTTAAGACCATTTGTTTAGCCAGAGCCAGGAGAATAAATAGGTCAGCTTCTCTCTCGAGAATTAAATGATAATCTTGAGTAATACTCCAAACGGGAAACCTTACAGAAATATTAAAGAAAAACATTTTTTTTTGGCAAAGTAGTGCATTATTCAACAGAGAAATCTCCTTAATTTAGGATAAGTATTATTGACTTGTGGATCAAATGAAATAATCAAAACAGAGAGAGAGAAGAGTGAGAAGGGGAGAGGGAGCGAGCGAAGGAGAGGGAGAGAGAGAGAGAGAGAGGGGGAGAGAGATTAAAACACATTTTCCACATAACATTGATCTTTTCCCTGCTAAAAGAAATAATTATTTATGTATATTAGCTTTTATCCAGATTTTTAGTAAGCCAGCCATAGAAATTCATTGAGTTTGAAGAAGAAAGGAGTGAATAAGGAAAAGAAATACACCAAAATATCTGAGTTTAAACAATTTATTAGAATATAACTGAAAGAGGAAAAAATATCAAATCTATATCCGTACGCTTCTAGGCATTTTAAAATTAAAGTAACATTAACTGGAGTTCTTATCAGTCTATTGGTTTCCTTAAAAATTAATTAAAGCAAATATCATTTGTAATTGTCTTTCTAATATCAAAATTCATTGAACATATGCGACTTGAAAATGACATTAACTTAGGTGCATGAGAATAGAAGATAAAGAAAGAAAGAAATGATAATACCTAAGATAGGGTTCACTATTACAAAAAGACCACATTAAAAAGGTTTATAGGGCAAGTACAAATTCTCTATTACTCTAATAACTAGCATGCGAATAAATTATTTCTTTGATAAAAATTAAGTACTTTTATTCCTAATGATTATCATTATAAAAGATATGTTAATTGCTGATCCCAGATAGCAGAGACATATAATTTTTCTTCCTTCTAATAATAATTGTCCTCAGACATTTTAATCTGCAATAGTAAATATAATAATTGATAACAATATGTTTATTAGTAATTGATAAAAGTATTTGTTTCTAATTAACCTTAATGAATAGTTTATTTTATTTATGGTTACAGCACCATTTAGTATTAATGACTAGATAGCTGAAATCAGGAGTAACCAACAAATGTTTATCTGATGTCAAAAACTGTCCATCGTTCTTCAAATAGAATGCACTTTATGCGGAAAATTGTACACAATTACCTATAATCGTTGGATAAATTGTTGGGAATCAGCTTAGTTGGTGGAAAAAAGAATTGGTAAATAAATATAAAAATATAAAATAAATAGATATAATAAATAAAATAGAAATAAAATTAGTAAAATAAAGATCATGCTCATTAATATCCAATGATAGAGGGGTTTAGAGGAAGGAACTTCGAAAATTTGAAATATCTAAGTTATTATATATCATATAAAAAAATTATATGGGACCAATATTATTGCAAATGTAATGTTCTATAAGTGTTGTTTTATATATATGTTTTCTCTATCCTCAATATTAACCGAGATATTGGCACTTTTTTAGTAAACTTTCAGTCACCACATTTTAAAAGAAAAAGATATGTCATGAAACATGTTATTACAATATGGTTTTCAACGGTCCTTTGTTATGTGAGATAAATGCCAATAGTTAGTGATGACATCATCAATTAAGATTTCATTTTTTGAAATAGAGAATATATGCTGAGATAAATAGTGTGTCATGTCAACATGTGGAAAATCTGCTTAGTTTTCCTTGCCCCTGCGTCACAGGCTTTTTGGTTTTATTTAATCCAATCATGTATCTTCAAATTTTAAATTTAGGCAATATCGAAAAATAATGATCAAATATGGTAAAGATCAACAAAGTCATACACAAAAAAGAAAAATAAATGTTCTAAATTATAATTTTTAATTCATCTGTTATATTACCTAAATTTAAAATATGTAAATACATCATATATTAATTTTTAGTTCGATACTGAAGTAGACATTTTTTTTATTGGAAAATCTTGGCTCTACTTAGCACGATAAACTTCTGCTTGTGGAAAAAAGTCAACGCCATGAAAAGTCCATACTTGAGCCCGTATCCAGAAGGTCCTGTCTCCATAGTGTAGTAATGTTCAATTGTGAATAAATTGTGCTCCTGAAGAAGTGTCCTATGGCATGAAACATGTAGAACCATTAAAAACAATAATGGGGAGTTTGGTATTGACCTTTTGCCACAAGCTGAAGTTCATTCATATTTTCAAATTAACTTATTTATTAACGTCCACTTTTTGCAACTATTGCTAATTGGGACGGGCTATCAACATGTTATCACCCTTTTCTACCCAGGGCGTGACTAAGGATTTTATTTAATGAATTCCGTCACTAAATAAATTCCTTTGCCCAGGCGGGAATCGAACTCGCTATTCTAGGTTTACCATTTGAGATTAAGGTCAATGCTTTAACTCACATGGCTAGCCTGAACCCCTATCAAATTTTTTTTTTATTTATTTGTTTTGTTCAAAATTGTTTATGAATTCTAATTTGGATACATTTGTTTTACCACTAAAGAAGATTGTCAAGTGAAGTCAATATGCTATAAAGTAAGCATATTTCTTTCTATAAAGTGTTCTGTTTGTCAGCCGATTCCCAATTATCCATCCAACAATTCGTGGCTCACTATTTTCTTCTATTATGCAAATAGTTATAATCTTAGTAGACGTTTAGATAGTTATAAAATGGCACGACATTTTTAAATCCGGTTTTAAATCAATAATAATCTATTCAAATAGCCATATTTCTTTATTCAAAATGAGAGAAGAAATATTTTTGGGCAAGAAGCTATGAAAGCTTGACACACACGACTTTTATCAGAAGGTTCTTTCTTATGACATTCTCAATCAAAATAAATAGTTTCTTTGATCTAGAAGCATCTCCACTGACACACAATGCTGAGTCAGCAGTGATTGTGGATACATCCTTTCAGTAAAAACAACTCCATTTACATATAAAGGATATTTATCAAAATACCTCTCAAAATGACAGCTGACTTTTTAGTTTTCTTCATGCAACTACTTAAATACTGCCATCAAAATCTATGCCTGTCTTACTGTAAATTTAACCTCATAATAAAGATTTCCAAAACTTTATCCAGTGTGGGCTTTCTTGCTTAGAGATTCCTTTAGACCAGCTACTCCTGAATTCCCACATTTAATCCAAATACCAATCCATGTGAGCGAATTTAATTCCCCAGCGCTACACTCCTTGAAGAACCTGCACCTTTGCAAGAGCCATTCACACAAATTCTACAGATCTTTAAGCCACCATAACCTTGGCCTAATTCCTTCTGATACACAAGTATTTTCCTAGCCTGCTGGGCACTGTTCTTTCAAGCCCACAGTCTTCTGGCACTTTATACAATAGCATTTACAACAGGTTAAGTTTAAAAATCCTCATTACCAAGGTCCAAATCACCATTTAGTATATGATCAGTTCTGCAAGAGGTTCTTGAAGCAGAGAACTTTCTGCAGGGTATAGAATTATCCGGTCCTTCCAAGCATTCACACTCTAATCTCAACTTCTGTTATTACAAGTAAATAACGCTATTACATTATATTAGTAAATTCAAGGAGAATCATTAACTGCTGTTTACTTAAGAGTAATTCTGTGCTCAATATCAATTAAATCGGTTTTATGGAGGCTAAAAAAATTCAATATCTACATGTAAAATTGATATAAAACACTCCTGATTTAAAGATTAAAAAGACAGTATCAAAATTTATATTTAATAAAAATATTGTATTTTGTGGAAATATTAATTACATTTTACTGCCTTCTAGGATATATTTTCTGACACAAAGACCCTCCAATGTATACACACAACGAGAACATTAATACATCAGTTTTAGACTTTTCAAAATTCGAATTACTCCTTAGTTAATGCTTGGCTACGTTAAAGGAATTATTCCAAAACCTTTTTCTATACCATTATTTTTTTCTGTTTGGATAACGTTAAACGTGCTTGTGGAACAACCTTACAAAACATTTTCAGCTATTGAGGTTGTACTCATGATGCAATTTTCAAAAATTTTCTTCAAATCTCCATCGATCCTACTAAGGATATGGCGACAAAAATGAAGACTGTTCAAAATGATATGTATATATATATATATATATATATATATATATATATATATATATATATATATATTTGTCTGTAATTTCTCTAGTGGTTGCAATTTTTGTTTAATCGTTCCCAAATTTGATATTTAACCGTTTTATGTAAAAAGAAAGTTCGTTAATGGCTAAAACCAGAACAGTAGGAGGAGAGGGAGGTTTAGGGTGGGGAATTTTGAAAATTTGAATTATCTCTGTTATTATATTGAAAAAGTGTTTACAACCAATCTTCTTGTAAATTTAATGATTTAATAATTTTGACTCGTCTAAGCTTTTACTTTGTGAGATATATCCAAAATTCTTTAGTTCTTGGACTATTAAAATTTGAGTTATTAAAATACAAATTATTCTGATTCGTTATAAATTGTAGTACTAGATTTAGTAAGTTTGCAATAAAGTTAATGTGTTATATTCAGATATATATCAGTAATTGTTTTTCTTTCCGGTGAAGAATATGCCCATCTATCTCTTCAGCTCTGAGTGGTTGGCAGACCTACTTGTTTACAATTCAGAAGCCGTTTCCATTGGGAGCTTATTAAAATTAACTGAATGAGTTTTCATTACCGTTTGTATTTGCTCATGGTGGTTTTAAGTGTTAGCAGTTTGCAGATTTCTCTATTGTAAAACTTCACATGGGAAATCTGCTTAGTTTACGCAGCCCCTGTGTGACGGACTTTTTTAAAATTAAGATAAGCTCTGCCTGTTTGTGAGAGTTTACGATTTCTCCCAAATTGTTTTTGTTTTACTTTTCATGCATTAAAGCAAATTCACTTCTCTACAAACAGATCAAAAAATGTTATAAAACATATTTTGTAGATATTTTTATGATAAAAAAATATTCTATTCAAATCTTCTTCATCTCTAATGGACACAAAGAAATTTGCAATTTTAGAAGATTTTCACCCTAGGCATGTTTAGTTATCAAAATAAAACTACTATGGTAAAAAGAGTCTGAAAAACCACTGAAGAAACACATAAACTGATAGAGAAAAAACTAGGTGTCAAATTTTGGAGTTTTGGAATTTGTACAGTACGAGGCTAAAACTATCTTTCTCAAGTTGTTCAAAAGTTATCACATTTTGAATATGAGCTTAGATGCAAAGTCTAAAACTGTTGATTTATTCCATGTGTGTTTATATTCTTTATAAATAAAAACCAAAATCACATCTTTCGGAGATAGTATGTAAGTATAATAATAGCACCATTGTAATAAAGCTGTGGAAATGGATTTTACAAAACAAATACAAATAAACATTTTATGCCAACAAGGAACATTACACAACAAATTTCAGCAACATTATACTACTTACTGAATTCTAAAATTCCCTTAAAAAAGAACTAATTTAATGGATTAGTGGATTAATCTGACATATAAACAAATAGAGATTCCTTACAATTTTCACTATTTTAAATAATAATTAAAAAATGAAAATATAAATCAGAATAACTTTTAGTTAGGAGCTCGTTGTTTGAAACCTGACATAAGGCCTAGTTTAGAGATTGCTACCTTCAGTAAATAATGTGGCAGTTATGTATCCACACATTATCCATATATATATATATTAATGTCATTGTTTCATTATTCAGAACCAATTCAAGCTCATCATAAAATATAGATCTAATAAACATTTTTGACTTAAAAAAATAAAATCTTAATTCAAGATATCACCACATGATAATATATCTCACATTCTAAAGCTCTCTTGAAAACAATATTTGGTATTTATGCTTAGAATAAAGCGAATCACGATATAACAACCCATTGTTAATATGACTTGAATAAAGAGGAGTTTAATGAAAGATTCAAAACTAAAAAAAAAATGCAAATATCTCGGTTAGTAATCAAGGTAGTGAAAACATGTATATAACATCATTTATAGAAAATTAAATTTGCAATAAGATTGGTTCTATACATTTTTTTGATTCGATTTACAATTACAGAGATATTTTAAATCTTCCAGTTTGATTTCAGTTGTTAATGAACTTGATCTCTCTCTTTGTTTTGCATGAAACACTTATTTATCGAGTTTTGTGAAAATTGCAACCGCAAGAGTGGTATCAGGAAAGTATATATATATATATATATATATATATTTGAACGGAACCTATTTTTGTCATCTCCTATGTAGTATTGATGGTCTTTTGAGGGTATTTTTTGAAAATTGTGTCATGCATGAGTACAACCTCAACAGTTGATTTCTCCTAAGGGATATCTTCTAGTACCATATAGTTACGGAATAGTCAGACATTTTAAACTACATTATTTGGGGGGGGGCAGCTTTTACCAGGTTGAAGATGGCAGCGCTAAAAGTAGTAGGCTCTTTATGAAATGAATTCTAATGGCAGGTTTCTTCTTCTAAAGTGTAGTTTAATATATGCGACTATTCCATAATTATGTGGAAGTTTGATACAGTGACACCGACATAGATGGATATTGTATGCTACGTTGAGAGCACATGGTTGCTTCAGTTTTTACAGAAGAATGTTTAGCCCAAATGTCAGGCTTTATCCACATGTTAGCTCCTACCTTTTTAGAAAGAGCCACCTTTTCTCAGTTACAACTCTGCAATTTCTTCATGTCTAATAAAATAAAAAAGAATATATATATTTTTTAAGTGGCTAGAACATTCTTATGATTCTAGTATCACAGATGCATTTTGCCTATTTTCCAGTATTTTGAAGATATTATCCATGCCCCATGAACACCACACACCCGATATAGGCTCAGAAGGAAGAAAAATATTTCATTAAAAAAAATAATAGCGAAATAATATAAAAAGTGCCTCTGCTTGGATTTACCATTGAAATTTGAATGGATAAAAACTAGCTGATATAAACAGCTCGTTCTGATAGAGAGGAGAAGAAACTGTTGAACAAAATAATAGGCTGACAGCAGTTTCAAAGTCAGTCTTTTGCAAAGGGATTTTGAAATTTGATCCATTTGAAAAGAGAAATATTTTACAAATCATAACAAACTCAGTTTTTAATATATAAAAATAAAATAATACATGTGATAACAAGTACATATAGATCACTTAAAGCAATAATAAAAGCAGAAACAAGTTGCTTAAACACTTATTTACAACATTACTTAATTAAACTACTAACATCGAAAATCTAAAATACATCTAGCAGTGAAAGTAAGCCACTTAATTTTCAACATATATTTATTAATTAATATTTTCAACGTTACGTGAAAAGAAATTTTCTATGTAACCACTTCAGTAATATTGACTGAAGTCTGTCATGTAGGGACAGCTTAAAATAATCAGATTTCCCACGTGATGGTTTAACACACTTGTGATCTCAACTCATTACATATTCTCTATTTATATGCGGAAAATCAGATGACTAGAAGGAGGGGAGGTTTACTGAAGGCTGGAAGCAAAAAAATATGAACAACTAGCTTAATGCTTGAGTTATGAAAAAAATGCATAAAACAACAATTGGCACTATAACATTTTACAATCCGACTCATAATAACAGAGATATTTTGAATTTTCGAATCCCCCCCATTAAACCTTCATTATTTCCGATCAGATTTCCGCCAATAGCAAATATGATTTTCTATGTTGACTGAAACGGTTAAATATTGAGTAAAGAATGCAAAATCGTAATTGATGGCATCATCACATAACGTATATGCACGTACCTCACAAAGTAAAAGCTCAAGGGAAACCACGCTTGATATTTAAGCTACAAATAAAGCAGTCATTACTGCTTATCATTAATATGGCATGAGTAGGAGTGGAAGGTTTACTGAAGGCTAACATTTTAAAAAAAATGCAAATTTCTTGATTAATAATCAAGATACTGAAAAATCATAAATAACAAGGGGGGGGGATTAGTGGGGGAATTATGAAAATTAAAAATATCTCCGTTATTATACATCGGATCGTAAAATTCTATAGAACCAATCTATCCCTATAAGTTGTTATGTGATTTTTTCACTATGTTGATTATTAACCGAAATATTTGCATTTTTAGTTTCCATCCTTCAGTAAACCCCCACTCCTACTCATATCATATTAAAAATATGCTGTATATCATGAAACATTTTATTCGAAGCTGAGACACCAAATATTCTTTCTTCTATCAAAATATACTTGATTTATAAGTAAAATTTTGTGAAACATACTTTGTATTGAATGAAATAAATTCTTTTTCTTATATTGACCTAATGACAAGTGATGGAACTAATGGCAGTACTTTCACTACTGATGTGGGAACATCAAATAATTTAAATTGTATTTCACAAAATAATTATTACAATGTTTGATACACTAATTTCTTAGTGGTTTTAATGTTTGTTTTTTTTTTTTTCTATTTAAGAAAATATCTCAATTTTCTTGGAAGGAATCAAAAGCCTCATAGTTAAAAGCATATAAGGTGTATTTTTTACTTTACTTTATTATTCAAAATATACTAAATGCCACTTCCGTCCAACTCCTTTTTCTATATAGAAGTGACCCTTCATTTCTGAAGCTCCATATCGAGATATCACTTCAGTACCTATCTTTTTAATCATAAGAATTGCAATTTTAATTACAAAAGATAAATACTATATAATTTCAACATATTTAATTATTAATGAACATCATCCGCTTCATGCTACTAAACCTCCTCAGAAAGTGTTTAAAAAAAAATAAAGAAAGAATAAAAATATAATACACTGTAAAGTTAATAAATGGTACAATTAAAAACTAATAAACAGTTGAATTAACAAATTATATTGGTATCTTTATATTTATTGTTAAGACTGGTTAATTTTTTATTACTCCCTCAATGCACTTTTCAATATTATTATTATCACCTACAAATAAGTCATAGATTTTAGTTGATTCATATTGTACACAAATGACCTTTAAATCGACCCTAAAATTGTATGTAGGATGAAAAAATTAGAAGTCACTTCCACCTGCCAGAATACCAACTCAGAAGACCCTAAAATTGATGAAATGGGTGGTCAAAAAATAACTAATCCTCCCTCTCTCTCTCTCTCTCTTTCTCTCTCTCTCTCTCTATATATATATATATATATATATATATATATATATATATATATATATATATATAAAATTGGCTCTTGACATATTATACCCCACCCCCCGTATATTACTGGGAGACCTCAGTAACATATTTTCTACTTAACCTCTTATTTTGAAATCTTTTTCAAATCCACATCTTCTAATTACAATATAAATAATTTATAAGAATAAATAAAAATCCCAAAAGGGTAGAAATTTAATATAATGTTTTCAAAATTCAAAAATTGAATTCCTTTTCAGCTCCCATGTTTATAAAAATCTTCGGTTTATAATATAAACGGAGAAATATGGAATTATTTTTTTCTTAGTCAATTTCAATAAAAACATTTAACATTCTAAGACTTGTCACTTTTGAGACACAAACTCCACTTTCTATCCAAAGCAAGACGCTAATTTACTATAAAACCTATGCATTATTTCTTGATGTACCCATTTTTTTGTTGAGAAAATATACCTGAGATTTGGAGAATAAAAGACTTGTCCTACACTTTAAATGGCAACTACATGCTTTATTAATTATGTCGATTTCAGATGTGGCATATAGTAGTTTTTGAAAACAGGGTCCTCATGCATAATAATTTTTGATGATTATTATAATTTAGTTTGCACCATAGAAACATTAAGAGGGGCAATGTATACATTAGGGGGATAGTTGTAGGAGGAGGGTTACATGAGATTGAAGGTGGTATCCTGGAGCCTGAACAGAGCTATGCCTCCGATGAGAAGCGAACTGATGGAGAAGGCTATTATCCAATCAGCGGCAACTGCAGCGAGTAGGCCCAGCAGTCTGAACCATGCAAAGCAAATGCCGAATCCTGTAGCCCTGCAAACAATAATAACCATATGCAGTCCAAAAACCTCAGAAATAAAATAATTAAAGATTTGATTGTTCAGTTATCACTGTTATTTCAAAACAAGAAATTTGCCAAAGAACATATAGAGAAGGGTGAAATGGGTAAGCATACTGACAGAATAAGTGAAAGTGCATTTCAAAAATGTCAGTCACAGAGCGGATGTGAGATTTCCCACAAGCTGGTAAGTTACACCCTGATGACTCACCATCTATTCTCTATTTCCGGAGACAACATTTTGTAAAATAAAAACTTTTGTAATCTACTAAACTTATGTCATCCTCAGAAGATTGGTTGCACTGAGGCAAAGGTAAGTTATATATGAATAAATATTTTAATAATTGAAGAGCTCCAAATATAGTGAAAATTGGATCATCTAACCACTTGTCCCATGCTATTAACAGATTTCCCTTATGGGAAATCAGCTATTGAGGTCGTACTCGTGATGCAATTTTCCTTCAAATGTCCATCGATCCTACCTAGTACTCGATATTTAGTCGTTTTATATAAAAAGAAAGAACAAGTTCGTTAACGGCTGAAATCGGACCAGTAGGAGGGGGGTTTAGAGGGGGACAAAATTCAAAATATCTCTGCTTCTGTAAGTTGGATCGAAAAAGTGTATAGAATCAGTCTTATAGCAAATTCAATAACTATTAATATTGTTATATACATTTATTCTCTATCTTGAATAATAATCGAGATATTTGAATTTTTCAGCCTTCAGCAAACCCCCACTTCTACTCATGTTACAAAAAACAGTACTCTGTAATGTAATAAACCACATTATTCGAAGCTTAAATACCAGATATTGTTTTCAAGAGACCTTTATTAAATGTGATACATGCGAATATGTTCTGGTGAACCCCCCCCCCCTGTCTTAAGTTCTTAGACTACTAAAATTTGATTGCTTGTGATAAGAATTATTCTGATTCATTTTAAATTACAGTGCTAGATACGGTAAATAGTTTTCAATAAAATTAGTATGTTATGTTCTGATATGTTTCAGTTATTGATTTTCTTTTCACTAAGCCATTGGCAGACCTGTTTGATTACATTTGAGATGCTCCCCGCTGGTAGTGGAAAGATTTCTTATTATTGTTTGTATTTATTCACTTAATATATTCAGTGCTGTTATGTTACCAGCATGTAGATTTATCTATTGTTAAATTTCATAAGGGAAATCTGCTTAGTTTATGCAGCCCCTGCATGACGGACTTTTTTATATTTTAACACTTATTTTTTATTTATCCTGTATTTAATATCACTCAATGCAACGAGAAGTTGGTTAAAACATTCATATTGTGGGTAAATATTTTAATAATTAAAGAGTTCCAAATTCAGTGAAATTGAATCATCTAGCCATTTGTCCCATACTTTTTTTTCAAACATTTGTACTAGTCAAAAAAGGTGTGTAACAATGCTACCAGGTGTAAGGCCAAATTTCGTCACAAAGCACATCAAAAAAAAAGTCCGTCACGCAGGGGCTGCGTAAACTAAGCAGATTTCCCTCGGGAAGTTTAGTAATAGATAAATATACATACTGCTAACACAACGACACCGTGAATAAATACAAACGGAAATAAGAAATGTTTCATCCAATTTCAACAACCTGTCGACAGGAAAGTTAGGTTAGAAATGTAAACAAACGGGCCGGGCCGGCTCACACCGGAAAGAAAAACAATTACTGAAATATATCAGAATATAACACATTATTTTATTGAGAAATATTTACTATATCTAGTACTGTAATTAATAATGAGTCAGAATAATTGTTATCTCAATCAATAAAATTTTAGTAGCCCAAAACTTTAAGATGGGGGGGGGGGTCACCAGGACATATTTGCATGTATCTCGTATAATAAAGGTCTCTTGAATACAATTTTTGGTATTTAAACTTCCAATAATGTGATTTATTATGTAGCAGAGTATTGTTTACGTAACATGAGTAGAAGTGGCGGTTTGCTGAAAACTGAAAAATGCAAATATCTCGGTTAATATTCAAGATAAAGAATAAACGCATATGACAATATTTATAGTAAATTTAATTAGCAATAAGATTGGTTATATACAATTTTTCGATCCGATGCATAATAACGGAGATATTTGGAATTTTCGAAAATCCCCCCCTTTAAACCCCCCCCTCCCTCTGGTCCGATTTCAGCCATTAACGAACTTGATCTGTCTTTTTACATAAAACGGTTAAATATCGAGTTTCGTAACAATTAAACAAAAATTGCGACCGCTAGAGCGGTAACAGACAAATTTATATATCTATATATATATATATAGATAGATATATATATATATATATATATCTATATATATATATATATATATAATATATATATATATATATATATAGGATATATATATACAGTTTTGAACGGACCTCATTTTCGTCATCTACTAGGTAGGATCGATGGACATTTGAAGAAAAAATTTCGGAAATTCCGTCATGAGTACAACCTCAATAACTGATTTCCCTCGAGGGAAATCTGCTAAAAAATTATTTGAACAAAAAAAAATTTACATTGATTTAATACTAACTATTCCAAGTTTATGTTTGAAAACTTTTAGAGTTATACTTGCAAAAATAAGATGGAAATTTGAGATTAAAAGCAAATTATAGCAAAACCTGGTAGCACTTGCCACCCACTTCACCCTAAATATTAAATGCTTATGATAATAACATACCTCAAGTGTACTGGAAAAGCCTCCACAGTAATAATATTGACGGAATTAAATGCAAACAAGAAGATAATAGACCAAACAAAGTCGAAAACCAAGATGGGTATTTCGTCGCTGAGGAACCAACAGGCAATGGACATTAAACTGCAGAACAGCATCGATGCAACTGAAAAACAAAAAATAAACAATGACATCTTATTATAATTACTAAAACAGGAGCCATGGAGTATTTGCAAATAAATAAATTTTAGTTTTCAGAAAAATAAATACTATTGAAATTAAATGTATTTATTTCCATTTAATGTTAATGAAACACAAGAGGATACATAAATTATTTTAGTTTTCTTTAAAAAATTTCTTAATATATATATATATATATATATATATATATATATATATATATATATATATATGCAATATAATCTAATGTTTGAAATGCATAGGCCTAAATAGCCATCATCAGTGAATTTTAACCTGAAATGGAATGTAAAAAAAGAATTTTTAAAATTATATAAGCCACATAATAATATTAGCAGATTTCCCTTAAGGGACATCAGCTATTGAGGTCATATTCATGACGCGATTTTCGAAACATTTCTTTAAATGTCCATCGATCCACTAAGGAGATGACGAAAATGAGGTCCATTCAAAATTATATATATATATATTTATATATATGTGCATATATATATATTTGTCTGTTAGCGTCAAAAGTTTTGTTTGATTGTTACCAAAATCGTTATTTAGTCGTTTAATATAAAATGAAAGGTCAAGTACGTTAATGGCTGAAATCGGGCCAGTGGGAGGGGGGGAGGGGTTTAGAGGGAGGATTTTTGAAAATTGGAAATATCTCCGTTACTATAGTCGGCTCAAAAATTTGTATAGACCAAATCCTATTGCAAATTAAATTTACTATAAATATTGTTAAATACATCTATTCTATATACATCCTGAATATTAACCGAGATATTTGCCTTTTTATTAAGTGCGTGGGGATAATGGACGAGATGATGTCCATTTCAAAATTGTTGAAAACTAGTTCGGCTGTTTTCGTAAATGTTTGGCTCTCGTGAAATTGGTTCAGACTCATGTAAGCTCTTACTTTGTGAGATATATGCAAATAGGTTCCGTTGATACTCCCCCCCTTCTTTAGTTCTTGGACCAAGAAGTTGTTTCCTTTAGGAGCTTATTAAAATTAACTGAAAGATTTACTAACGGTGGTGTTAGCAGTATGCAGATTTCTCTATTGTAAAACTTCACGTGGGAAATCTGCTTAGTTTACGGAGCCTCTGCGTGACAGACTTTTTGTTTTACATATAAATAGAGAATATGAGGTGAGATGAGACCACAAGTGTTATATACCAGCTCGTGAGAAATCTGCTTACTTTAGGCAGCCTTTGCCTTTTTCAAGATTAATTTGTCTAATGACATGTGATTACAGTGCACTGCCAAATAAGGTGTTATATTGTGTACAAATTTGAATTTTACATGCCAGAGAAAGTTTTTATTAATGGCTTCTGTATATCAGTACTAATTAGTAAAATAATTAAATATGTTGTTTTTTTTTGTATTTATATTTGTAAATGCATATTTATTAGAAATATATTACACATCCACTGTATTCCTTTTTTAGTATTTTTTCAGATAACATGATTTGAGAGGCTGTGTTTCAATTTTTATTCTGATAAAATCATCAAATGTCAAATCAAATGTTATCCCCATTTCAATCATAATATTGTAGCATTTGGAGTTTCTTACATTAGGACTCATTTCGGGCATTAACTGATTTCTCCTCGATGACTGATGAGATGGATAACCTCTTATTATTCCTGCTAAAAAAGATCTCTTCAAATAATATATGTCTCTTCTCTTCCTATGACTAATGTGGTAGTATCCCCTCTTCTAATGACTAGTGCGGAGGGCTTACACTTCCAATGACTAATGCTGGGAGGGGAGAGGGTCTCCTCTTTCTATAAGTGATGTGGTGAATAACCTCTTCCATTGACTAATGTGGTAGTATCTCTTCTTCTAATGACTAGTGCGGTGGGCTTACACTTCCAATGACTAATGCTGGGAGGGGAGAGGGTCTCCTCTTTCTATAAGTGACGCGGTGAATAACCTCTTCCATTGACTAATGTGGTAGTATCTCTTCTTCTAATGACTAGTGCGGTGGGCTTACACTTCCAATGACTAATGCTGGGAGGGGAGAGGGTCTCCTCTTTCTATAAGTGATGTGGTGAATAACCTCTTCCATTGACTAATGTGGTAGTATCTCTTCTTCTAATGACTAGTGCGGTGGGCTTACACTTCCAATGACTAATGCTGGGAGGGGAGAGGGTCTCCTCTTTCTATAAGTGACGTGGCGAATAACCTCTTCCATTGACTAATGTGGTAGTATCTCTTCTTCTAATGACTAGTGCGGTGGGATTACACTTCCAATGACTAATGCTGGGAGGGGAGAGGGTCTCCTCTTTCTATAAGTGATGTGGTGAATAACCTCTTCCATTGACTAATGTGGTAGTATCTCTTCTTCTAATGACTAGTGCGGTGGGCTTACACTTCCAATGACTAATGCTGGGAGGGGAGAGGGTCTCCTCTTTCTATAAGTGATGTGGTGAATAACCTCTTCCATTGACTAATGTGGTAGTATCTCTTCTTCTAATGACTAGTGCGGTGGGCTTACACTTCCAATGACTAATGCTGGGAGGGGAGAGGGTCTCCTCTTTCTATAAGTGACGTGGTGAATAACCTCTTCCATTGACTAATGTGGCAGTATCTCCTCTTCTAATGACTAGTGTGGCGGGCTTACACTTCCAATGACTAATGCTGGGAGGGGAGAGGGTCTCCTCTTTCTATAAGTGACGTGGTGAATAACCTCTTCATTGACTAATGTGGTAGTATCTCTTCTTCTAATGACTAGTATAGCCGGTGTTTCATCTTCAATGAAACAGACGAAAGAAACCATACATTCTCTACCTTTTAAGAGGCCCCCGCATGGTGCTGCCATCTATGTGCCAGTCCTAGGAACTACCCAGCTCCAGCTGTTAGCATAGAACAAAAAGCAGTAGAAGAGAAAAAGAGACAGACAAGCAGTCAGTATACTTCTTCTTGAGAGAGCACACGTTCATAAAAGAAGTATTTTTTTTATTGTTAATATGCCTCAAAACCATGGCTAATTAACTAGCATTCAAGCCAAGGCAGGTGGCAAGGGAGTGGATATGGATGGAGAGAGCAATGTAAGAGATAAGGAGAAAAAGGGAAATGAATAACCATCAGAAAGAAAACCACACACAAGGAAGCCAGGCACAATAACCCAACAGATCATCACCATTCAATATTATAACCTTCAATCAATATTTTCATTGTGTATTGTATGAATTATGTAGTAACACTTTCAATAGACTTATTTGTTTTATCACCATCTAACCACATTTATACAGTCCACCCTCATGAAAACCAGCATTTGCTTAGCCCCCCTGTGAGAGGGTAATATTCATTTCCAAATGAATTACCATACTACACAATACATCCGGTCTCCTCTTCCAATGACTAGTATAGTTGGTATCTGTTTCCAATGAGTAATATAATGGATCATCTCTTCCAGTAACTAATGTGGTAAGTCTCCTTCTTCCAATGTCTAGTACAGTGGGTCTCCTCTTCGAATGAGTAATGTGATGGGTTATCCCTTTCTACAACTGATGTGGCGAATCAACTCTTGCAATGATTAATGTAGCAGAAAACCTCTTCCAATGACTGACATCGTGAGTCACCTTTTCCAATGATTTATATGGTGGATCTCCATTCCCACTGGCTAATATAATGGATCATCTCTTCCAGTAACTAATGTGGTAGGTCTCCTTCTTCCAATGTCTAGCACAGTGGGTCTCCTCTTCGAATGAGTAATGTGATGGGTTATCCCTTTCTACAACTGATGTGGTCGAATCAACTCTTGCAATGATTAATGTAGCAGAAAACCTCTTCCAATGACTGACATCGTGAGTCACCTTTTCCAATGATTTATATGGTGGATCTCCATTCCCATTGGCTAATATAATGGATCATCTCTTCCAGTGACTAATGGGGTAGGTCACCTTCTTCCAATGCTTAATGTAGTGGGTCTCCTCTTCCAATGGTTACCCTTTCTATGACTGACAGGGTGAATCACCTCATCCAATGGTTACCCCTTTCTATGACTGAAAGGGTGAATCACCTCTTCCAATGGTTACCCCTTTTTATGACTGATAGGGTGAATCACCTCTTCCAATGGTTACCCATTTCTATGACTGACAGGGTGAATCACCTCTTCCAATGGTTACCCCTTTCTATGACTGATAGGGTGAATCACCTCTTCCAATGGTTACCCCTTTCTATGACTGACAGGGTGAATCACCTCTTCCAATGGTTATCCCTTTCTATGACTGACAGGGTGAATCACCTCTTCCAATGGTTACCCCTTTCTATGACTGACAGGGTGAATCACCTCTTCCAATGGTTACCCCTTTCTATGACTGATAGGGTGAATCACCTCTTCCAATGGTTACCCCTTTCTATGACTGATAGGGTGAATCACCTCTTCCAATGGTTACCCCTTTCTATGACTGACAGGGTGAATCACCTCTTCCAATGGTTACCCCTTTCTATGACTGACAGGGTGAATCACCTCTTCCAATGGTTACCCCTTTCTATGACTGACAGGGTGAATCACCTCTTCCAATGGTTACCCCTTTCTATGACTGACAGGGTGAATCACCTCATCCAATGGTTACCCCTTTCTATGACTGAAAGGGTGAATCACCTCTTCCAATGGTTACCCCTTTCTATGACTGATAGGGTGAATCACCTCTTCCAATGGTTACCCCTTTCTGTGACTGATAGGGTGAATCACCTCTGCCAATGGTTACCCCTTTCTATGACTGATAGGGTGAATCACCTCTTCCAATGGTTACCCCTTTTTATGACTGATAGGGTGAATCACCTCTTCCAATGGTTACCCATTTATATGACTGACAGGGTGAATCACCTCTTCCAATGGTTACCCCTTTCTATGACTGATAGGGTGAATCACCTCTTCCAATGGTTACCCCTTTTTATGACTGATAGGGTGAATCACCTCTTCCAATGGTTACCCATTTCTATGACTGACAGGGTGAATCACCTCTTCCAATGGTTACCCCTTTCTATGACTGATAGGGTGAATCACCTCTTCCAATGGTTACCCCTTTCTATGACTGATAGGGTGAATCACCTCTTCCAATGGTTACCCCTTTCTATGACTGTTAGGGTGAATCACCTCTTTCAATAACTGATTTTGAGGGTCTCCTTTTCTAGTGACTAATGCAATGGTTATCCTCTTTCAATGACTTATTAGTGGGTCATCTCTTCCAATGACTAATGTGGTAGTTCTCTTCCAATGACTAATGCAGTAGTTCCTCTTCTAATGACTTATGCGGGGTCGAGTCTAGAAAGTTGGCTGACAGTCACAAGATGAAGTACAGAAGTTAGTCATTGTTTAGTAGATAAAAAACTAGCTAGGAGAGTCCTGGGTTCAAGGAAGGCTAGGCACAAATCATTTGTCCCTCATTCCAACAATGTTTATAGTAAAAAGCATATCCAGAATATAAACGGCGCCTGTTGTATCAGTGAGTTGAAGACTAATTTTACATATACAAGATGAATGATAAAGAAGGGAGTCAATGGCTGGACTTACCTCCTATTTTATTCCTGGTGAATGTGTAGAGGCAGAGGCAGTGGACTGTGAGCGAAATGAACGGAGTAATTAGCCTCAACATGTTTTCACGGAGTTTATCCGTCTGGGTCAGCCTATAGTCAATGACGGTGCTGCATAATGGCTTCGGCGAATAGTATGTTACATTAATCTGCTGGGTGTTGACAAAGTTTTCTGAAGTGAAATCTGTGTCGTAAATCCTGGAATAAAAATTGTGTTTATGTATATTTTATAATATTAAATTCATCCAATAGCATCTGTTGAATAATATATTTTACTGTAGTTATTAAAATATCACTATATTTCAATTTATTATTATATTTAAAAGTTATTTAATTTCCAATTTATGCTACTGAGGCTAAACTGGCAGGGTTACTTATAGATTTGCACCCTTTTAGCAGATTTTTCTTAAGAGAAATCAGCTATTGAGGTTGTACTCATGACACAATTTTTGAAAAATGGTCATCAATCCTACCCGGGAGATGATGAAAATGAGGTTCATTCAACATTATATATATTACGAATGTATGTATGTATATATAATATATCTATCTTTCTATATCTGTCTATCTATCTAACTATGCATCTATATATAAATATATATATATATATATATATATATATATATATATATATATATATATATATATTACCACTCTAGTGGTCCCCATTATTAGCAGATTTCCCTTAAGGGAAATCAGCTATTGAGGTCGTACTCATAACGCGAGTTTCGAAAAATTTCTTCAAATGTCCATCGATCCTACCCAGGAGATGACGAAAATGAGGTCCGTTCAAAATTATATATATATATATATATATATATATATATATATATATATATATATATAGATATATATATATATTTGTCTGTTAACGCTCTAGCGGTCGCAATTTTTGTTTGATCGTTACCAAACTCGGAATTTAATCGTTTTATGTAAAAGGAAAGATCAAGTTCGTTAATGGCTGAAATCGAACCAGTGGGAGGGGGGGATTTTTGAAAATTCGAAATATCTCCGTTACCATACGTCGGATCAAAAAATTGTATAGAACCAATCTTATTGCAAATTAAATTTACTATAAATATTGTTCTATACATTTATTCTGTATCTTTAATATTAACCGAGATATTTGGATTTGGATTGTGCGTGGGGTTGGCTATGTTTGGGAGTTTCCGCCGAGCGCACTAGCGCTAGTGTGGCAGTTTCACTAACTATTCGTCCTAGTGAGAATAGGTTATTACTAGGCAGATTTCGCTATTGTAAAACTTCACGTGGGAAATCTGCTTAGTTTACGCAGCCCCTGCGTGACGGACTTTTTTTTATTGATCAGTACCAAACTCGATATTTAATGTTTTAATTAATAACTAAAGATCAAGTTCTTTAACGACTGAAAATGGACCCTTGGTAGGGTGGGCTTAGAGTGGTGGAATTTAGAAAATTCAAAATATCTCAGTTATTACACACCGTAATGAAATATTGCAAAGAACCAATATTATTGCAAATTTAATGTTCTATAAATATTGTTATATTCATGTTTTCTTTATCTTCAATTTAGATATTGGCATAGTTTATATTTCAGCTTTGAGTACACCACCTGCTTCAAAAAATAAGAGAATATATCATGAAACGTCTTATTCCAAGTATAAATACCAAATATTGTTTTCAACGAACCTTTATTATGTGAGATTCATCCAAATAGTTAGTGTGATGACACCATCAATTAAGATTTGCTTTTTAACAAACACTTCTATTAATCGGATTCTTTTTTTTTTTTTTTTTTTGAATAGAGAATATATGGTGAGATGAGATCAGTTGTGTGTCATTCCAGTATGTGGGAAATCCGTATAGTTTCCTCAGCCCTTGTGTGACAAACTTTTTAGCCAGGGTGGGACTGAGGATTTTATTTAATGAGTTGGTCACTAAATAAATTCCTATTGCCCAAGCGGGAATGAAACATGTGTATTAAGACCAATACCTCAACACAATGTAAAGAATTGATGACATCACACTTTCTTGGATGAATCTTATAAAGCAAAGGTACATTCAAAGCAATATTGATAATTGAGCTTTGAATAAACTGTTTTATGATAGTTTGGCTTATTCTTAACTTGTGATAAGTGAAAGTAGTAATTTATTGGAAACTGGCAGCTAAAAGACATCAAATATGTTGCTTAATATTCAAGAGACAAAAAAACAACATTCATAGAAAGTTAAACTTGAAGCAAGACCATTTTTTGATCCAACTTACAATGACAGAGATATTTTGAATTCTTCATTTTCTCCTTCTAAAGCCACCCTCCCCTCTCCTCCTTATCCAATATCAGCTTTAAAAAACTTGATTTTTTAACAAAAAACTTTTTCAAATACTGATTTTGATAATGATCTAACCAAATTCGTCTATGAACGAACCACATTTTTGACATATCCTGCATAGGATCGATGGACATTTAAATAAATTTCTCTAAAATCATATCATAAGCATAACCTCAATAGCTGATTTCTCTTAAGATAAATCTGCTAAAAATAGTTTCTTTTATCCTTTAATTTCCTAATGAAAAGCAGGCTGGTAGAGGAACGAATCAATATGGATATACAAAGTAAGCCTGTTTTATTCTGCAATGCATTTATTAAAAAATTACTTATTCAGTTTGAACAATGTTACATGTTTTACCAATTTTGGTAGTTGATTCTAGTAGTTTAGTTTTAAATTATCTTTTTATATGGCGACTAGCTAAGCTATGTGCTTCTAAGTATTGACAGTCCCCTTTTCGTTCTGTGATATTTATTTCCATTTTTGGTTTTATTGTTGACCTTAAACTTTTATTTTAATTTGGTTTTTCTTTTTTATCCTAAGGTTGTTTTTGTATTTGTTGAACAATCAGTTGGTTGCTCGATTTTCATACGGTTTTTTGTTTATGTCAACAGAAATTGAAGATAGTGCCACTATTTCTTAATAATCACATTGTCGAGGAAAACTGGCCTACTTTGTTTACCCAAATTTAGTCTTCAAAAGATTTTAATAAATAAAATGCACTCACCTTGAATTTTCTAGAATGGAATCAGTGAAATATGTTTTGCTTGAATGAACACTTGAAAAATCAGTATAGTTGAAAGTACAATTCTTGAATGTAACATGTGAGAGTACAATGTCGGAAAATAAGGAGACCTCAAATGAAACATTTTCAAATACTTGATTCTCCAATCTGCCGTGGTAAGTCTGCAGGTGTAAATATTTATCTTTAACAGTTGTAACCTGAAAACAAACGTAGAAATTATATGAAATGTCTAAACATTCCTGAAATGCTGTTTAGTAGAAGTAAAAAGTCTGTCACGCAGATGCTGTGTAAACAAAGCAGATTTCCTTCGTGATCCTTTGCTTCAATGAAGATATCACTCCACTATTCTATTCTCTATTCCCCCTCCCATAATTTGAAGCCTATGCAAACACAAACTCAAAATTTAACCTGGCTAAGAGACGTTTATTGATGCAATTGCATTTCATTAGAATCATATGAATATAAGCAGGGGATAAGAAATCACCAGAAACTTAAAAAAAGGCAATCACACAGGGGCTGTGTAAACTAAGCAGATTTCCCACAGGAAGGTTTACAACAGATAAATCTACATGCAGGTAACACTACCGTGAATGTTATGTGAATAAATACAAACAGTAATAAGAAATCATTCAGTCAATTTACATGTTAATAATATCTATAATGTAAAGCATCTGAATCGTAAACAAACAGGGCAGCCAACTTCGCAGCACTGAATAGATAGGATTATTCTAGACAGGAAAGATGAACAATTAATGAAATATATCTGAATATAACATATTAATTTTATTGAAAACTATTTACTATAGCTAGTGGCGTAATTTGAAATGAATCAGAATAATTTCTATCTCAAGCAATCAGATTTTAGTAATCCAAGACCAAAAGAAGGGGGGGGGTCAATAGAACATATTTGTTTGTATCTCGTATATTAAAGGTTTGTTGAAAACATTATTTGGTATTTATTCTTGTAATGTACATGTAATGGTACATGATATAACAGCTTATTATCAATAAGACACTAGTAGGAGTGGGGGTTTACTGAAAGCGTAATACTAAAAAATCCAAATATCTCGGTTAATACTCATTATACGGAAAATATGTATAGAACTATATTTGTAGTACATTTAATTTGCAATAAGATTGTCACTATACCATTTTTCGATCCAACGTTTAATAACAGAGATATTTTGAATTTTCAAAATTCCTCCCCTGTAAACCCCCCCACCCCTTGTCCAATTTCAGCCGTTAACGAACTTGATCTTTCTTTTTACATAAAATGACTAAATATTGAGTTTGGTAACGATTAAAATAAACATTTCAATTTTAATTTTTCCTTCATGGATATTTAAGTTAATATTCATGAAGGAGGAAATATCTATTTATAAATATATAATTTAGAACAGACCTCATTTTCATCATTTCCTGTGTAGGATTGATGGACATTTGAGGTATTTTTTGACCATCACATCATGAGTACAGTCTCCATAGCTGATTTCCTTTAAGTGAAATCTATTAAAATGCAGATATCTCAGTTAATATTGAGATAAAGAAAAAAAAAATGAATATTACAACAGTTGTAGTAAAATAAATTTTTATTAAAAATGGGAAATTACATTTTTCGATCTGACATTATAATGGACATATTTGCAATTTTTTATTTCCCTCTTCTAAACTACCTCTCAACTTGGTTCTTTTTCTCTCATTAACATACTTGACATTTATTTTTACATAAAACACTTAATATGGACTTTAGCAATGGCTGTAAAGAAAATTTTTAACATACAGCATTCATATGAGTAATATAAATCGATAACATACCTCAGAAAAATACATATTATCTTTGATATCCTGAATGTGGCTCGGCACCCAAATGCTCATTCCATAATAACTGAAAAATAAATTAATACAAATTAGTGTAAACCAATTTCAGCCTCAAAGTGTAGTTTATTTATATGGATGTTTCGTTCTAAAGCCATATTCTGAAAACTCCACACATAGCTGCATAAAATAAGCAGATTTCCCACAAGCTGTTGGAAAACAATGTAAATAGGAACTGAAATACAATCTGGACAAAAGGTGTTTAGTTCAAAGTAAAACTTGGAGGAGTATACCTCAACAATTGACTCTTAAAAAATCCGTCAAGCATGGGGCTGTGTATACTAAGCAGATTTCCCATACTCCCTGCCTGGCAAGGAAGTCAACAGCTAAGGAGGAATGGCAGCTAAGAAAATAGCCACTGCTATCACTTCACTTTACACTTCTATAGGAGATCTCTGGGCCATTGTCTCTGGTCGAGGGGAAAATGGATGAGTGCTACTGGAAAGGGCACTTCTGAATTAGGATGACTGGATAGCCTCCTGTGGAATTTTCTGCATCTTAAGGGAATTAGGTCCTTTACAAATGGGATATTAAGGTCTTTATGGAGAATGTGATTGGTAATATGTACCATGGTGGCAGGGCTTTGGATTGGAATGTCTGGATACTTCTCATGTTCAAAGGTTTTGCAGTAGCCCACACTTCTATTGCCTATATCCATATTGATTTAAGTAGTAACTTGTATATTGTTAGTCTGTATTCGGCAGACAAGTGAGATCTTCTGTTTAGCAGTCCATAAAGTTGTCCGAATCGTCTGTTAAGTTACTGTCTTTTAATTATTGTGTGTGATTTCCAAGTAAGTCTGGTGTCCAAATGTAGTCCAAGGTAAAGTACACAATCGGCTGTTGGTAAAGGAACATTGTTGAAATGTACAGGACAGGAACTTCGCCAGAGGGAAAAAGTGATATGGTGAGATTTACTTTCATTGATTTTTATGCGCCAACATTGCACCATTTTTTGATCTCGGTTGATTTCTCATACTAGCAGATGACAGACTGGAGATCTCACCCCACCATATATTATCTATTTCTAAGCCTAAATCTGAGGCATTTAAGTGGAAGTTTACTGTAGGTAGAAAACTAGAAAGTACGAAGAATTTGCTTAACATCTGAGTAATATAAAAACATATAGAGCAAGAATTGTAGAGTATCAATATTTTAACAAGATTGATCCTATAAAATTTTTTGAACCCACTCTAAATAATGGAGATAATTAGACTTTTCGAATCGCCCTCTAAACACCCCATTTCCTGGTTTAATTTTAGCCATTAACAAATATAACCATGAGAGTTAAACGAAATCGTTAAATATTGAGCATGTTATAGATCAAATAAACATTTTCTAGTCAAAATCGAAATTGCTCACACAATAAAAGTTCAATCAAGAGAAAATTTGGTATTTAAGCATTGAAATAAAGTGATACATGATATAACAGCTTATTGTTAATGAATGATGAAAACTAAAAAATGCAAATATCTCAGTTAATAATCAAGATAGTGAAGGGAAAAAAAAAACGTATAACAACATTTATACATTTGCAATAAGATTGGGTCTATAGAATTTTTTGATCCGACATATAATAACAGATATATAAATATATGTTAATGCTCTAGCGGTCGCAATTTATGTTTGATCCTTAAAAAACCTGATATTTAAGCATTTTATGTAAAAATAAAGATCAAGTTTGTTAACTGCTAAAGCTTAGACCAGTGGGAGGGGGAGGGGTTAGAGGCTGAGAATTTCAAAAATTCAAAATATATATTAACAAAAAGCTGTTTTATTTGAAGCCTAAATACCAAATATTATTCTCATTGAACTTTTACATTTTGAGATAAATGCAATATGTGAACATGGGAAATCTGCAGGTTTATGGAGCCCCTGTGTGACGGTCTTTTCTAGCCAGGATGGGACTAAGGATTTTATTTAATGAGTTGGTCACTTAATTAATTCTTATTGCCCAGGCAGGAATCGAACTCTCCACTCTAGGTTTACCGTGTGAGATTAAGACCAGCACTAACTGTCACGGCTAACCTGAGCCCTGCCATTAAGATTTCAATTCTTATTGTATTTTAAATAAAAATTATAGTTTTTATTGTGTCTAAAATTATAATGGTCATTATTAATATCTACCTGAAACCTAAGGCAGCCCAGGTCAGGGAAAGAAGGACTACAGGTATCAAATTCTGCCTCAATCCAATCTGTTGAAGGGTTTCGAAATACTGTAATGAGAAAACATATTTATAAATGAAACAAGAAAGTAAGGAAACAGACTGAAATGTATTGTTGGAGTTGTGAATTGTCCAAACCTGGCCGACGTTATAAGTCATCTGGTTCCATACAGACTTCATCGGAGGCGGCTTAGATGAAACAACTTTTCTCGGCAACTCCAGTTCTGTTAGTTGATACTGAGCACTTCTTGAAGCATTCCACTTGTACATTTGCTAAACAAAAATACATTTTATAGGGTATGGGAATAAGTTTTAATTTTTTTTTTTTAATGTTGAAATAGTTATCTATTACATCTTATCTAATCTTCCATACATGGATTAAGAAAGGGAGTTAGTAAGGTGATAAACACAGTACATAACTTTTGCTTGGAGTGTTAACATCTAGATTTCTTATATCATGGAATATGTTCCAAAAAAACAGCATTTGTGGGAAGTTCTGCTTCACTACTATCTTTTAAAGAAAAGTGCTGCAGAAACGTATCGCTTGTTTGTGGATGTTTATGGTGACCATGCTCCATCGGAGGCGACTTGCAGATATTGGTTCAAGCGCTTCAAAAGTGGTGACTTTAATGTCGATGACAAAGAACGCGATGGTGCCCCAAAAAAGTTTCAAGACGAGGAACTTCAGGAATTGCTTGACATTGATCCTTGTCAGACCCTTGAAGAGTTGGCTACAGCATTAGGTGTTGATCGATCCACCATTGGAAAACGGCTACATGCTCTGGGAATGGTTCAGAAGGCAGGAAATTGGACGCCATACGAGTTGAAGGAAAGGGATATTGAAAGACGTTTGGTCACTTGCGAAATGTTGCTTGATCGACAAAGAATCCGTTTACTGCCTGAAAGATGGGCCCAGGTTGTCTCTTCAAATGGAAATTATTTTGAATAAAGTACTTTTTTATTTCTCTATTCCAATTTGTTTTTTTTTTCACCATAAAAAAAATTAAAACTTATTCCCATACCCTATATTTACACATAGTCTCGGGAAGAATTGTTACAGTGTTTTCCCAATTTCTTGTATAAATTAAGGTAAGAAATGTATTCTCAAAATCCATACAGAATTATCCATTTTGGCCATTTCTGCCATATCTGTATGTATTTATCTTGCATAACTCAAAAATCTGACTATCAGGGGCTTCTTAAACTAAGTAGATTTCCCACATATTGGAATAACATATTACTGATCTCGCCTCACCTTAAATTATATATATATATATATATATATATATATATATATATATTGACGATAGGAAAAACATGTTTATAACACTTATAGAAAAATAAAATTTGTAATAGATTGGTTCTATACTATTCTTTTATATGACATATAATAACAAAAATATTTTGAATTTTTTAAATTCCCCTCTAAACCCCTCCCCACTGGTCTGATTTCAGCCATTAATGAATTTCAATAAATAAAAATACGTCACGCAGGGGCTGCATTAACTAAGCATTTTTCTCTCGCGTATCACATATTTGCATTTATCTCAAAAGTGTAAAAGTTCAATGAGAACAAAATTTGGTTTTTCAGCTTCAAATAAAGTGCTTTGTAATATAATTCGCTATACTTCTTATTGTGATTATGACATGAGCAGGAGTGGGGGTTTACTGAAGGCTGAAAACTAAAATATAGAAATATCTCGGTTAATATTCATTATAGAGAAAATTTGTATATAACAACATTAATATGACATTATATTTGTAATAAGATTGGTTCTATACAAATTTTCAATCCAACACATAATAACGGAGATATTACAAATTTTAGAAATTCCCCCTCCCACAGTTCGAATTTCCGCCAATAATGAACTTGATCTTTAGTTTTACATAAAACATGAAAGTATCAAGTTTGGTAACAATAAAAAAAAAAGTTGTGACCCCTAGAGTGTTAACAGACAAATATATGTATATATTTTTTCATTTTCGTCATCTCCTGGTAGGATCGATGTGCATTTGAGGAAAGTTTTAGAAATTCACTTCATGAGTGCGACCTCAATAGCTGATTTCCTCTAAGGGAAATCTGCTAAAACCGTGGGGCATGTGACATTTATATCAAGAGTCAACCATTCATATGATTATAAATGCTATTTACATTTTCATTCAGTTTATGCTAAGCCCTGGCAAGGAGGGACATGACAGTATTAAGGTTTCTAAATACTTTGAGTGATGTAATGCTCATTGTATAATTTTTGTAAATATTGACATTTTGTTTCCAAATAAAATAATATTTTTATACATTCTTCATAGTTTAATGGCAAGGTTCACCAATAAAAACATATCTTTTCCCGCAAAATTTTTCACATTGCCCTACATATTTCATGGCTTAACTACTACTGCTTCAGGGACCACCCCTTTTCAAAAAATAATAACATTCGTTTTTTTAAAAAACCCCAATGATGATGAATTTATTAGGCAATGCGGGGAGGAAAATAAGCTAGAAGGGGGCTAAATGTTAAAAGTGGGAATTGAAATTAGAAATAAATAAAAGAATGAGAAAGAGGGAAGATGTAGATGACCAGATGATTAAAAAAAAAAAACAAACCCCAATAACAGATATCTTAGCATTAATAAATAGAAATAGTTCCGTTATTATACGCCAGATTGAAAAATTGTATAGGCCCAGTCTTATTGCAAATTAAATATACTATTAATATTGTTAAATATCTTTGTTCTCTATCTTGAATATTAACCAAGATATTTGCATTTTTTAGTATTCAGCCTTCATATGCATTTTTTAGTATTCAACCCCCACTCCTACTCAAATCACACAAACAATAAACCTCTTTATTCAAAGTTTAAATACCAAATATGGTTTTCATTGAACTATTACTTTGTGAGACACAAGCAAATATGTTGTGTGTGACTAATTAATTAAAATGTTTGGTTCTTTACTCAAAAATGTTTATTTGATCTATACCATACTCGATATTTAACTGTTTCAGTCAACACTAAAGATGAGTCGGATCACAAAATGTTATAGAACCAATCCTGTTAAACTTTTGATTTTCAATTGTTGTTCTATGGACTGTTGGTAACTCAAGCATTAAGCAAGTTATTCTTTCTTGTTTTGCCTTCAGTGTCTCCCTCCCCCAATTCTACTCATCGGTTTTTTACATATAAATAGAGAATGCATGGTGACATGAGATCCAAGCGTGCTATACCAGCACTTGGAAAATCTGTTAGTTTTTGCAGCCCCTGCACGACGGGGTTTTTGTTCCCCAAAAAAATTAAATATTTGCTACCTGGTACATCATGATGGCATTGACATCTCTGCCAGCGTGTAGGAGATACCGAACAGACTCCGGTGCACAGCATATAGTAATGAAAGCAAATAGAGTAGGCAGAGAAGACAACAGGAGAACACGGTGCCAAGAGCTTTGGTGTTGGTTTAATTCGTGGACTATCTCCTCACCTGCAATAAATAATTCTCTTTATTAGTAATAACAATGTCTAACCTGAGCTTTAATAAAGAGTTACTTAGTGTAATAAAAAGAAAAGAGTTGACCTGACGTTGGAAGAAATACATAAGCCAATAGGACTACGTAGAAACCTCCAAGTGCCCAGAATAACAGGAGGACTGACAGCTTTCCCCTCGCATTCTGTGGGAGGAATTCGGCCAAGTAGACGCATGCCACAGGATAGCAGATTCCAAGTCTGGAAATTATTAAAACAATTTGCTATTCATTTTTTTTTAACTGTCAGAAGGTCAACAAATGATATATATATATATATCTATATATATATATATATATATATATATATTAATATATTCCTTTTGTTTCTCCCTTCTATACTTATATTTTCATTTATACTCCTTTCATTACTCTGACGTTTTCATACACAATATATTTACCTACATATAGACTTTGGTATGCAAATGACCTGTTTCAGGAATCCCTGTATTCCATAGTTCATTTCTTTTCCTCTTTTTTGTTATTTTTTTGCTGTTTGCTTTCTTGAGTTAACCGAATTAATGAGTGAATCACTAGCATTGCGGAATTCATTTAAATGAATATATAGAGAAGTAAAATACTCATGTGACCATATGTGCTATATTTTACAATTCAAATTTATTTCCATAAGCTATTTATTGATCTGAAGCCAGTCAAAATAATAACTGTTCATGCCTACCTAATTATTGCAGGCTCTTATCCTGGGTTTCAGCTGTCTTTATTCAATTAATATAGATAAATGCAATTTATAAAGTTTGAATTGAACAGACTTTTTTTTTTTTTAATATTTATTCGTTTATTTGCAACAATATTAAATATTGCAAGCATGATAATAACAATTGGCTTGATTATCGACTTGAGATGGGAAGTTGTCCATTGACAATAGTCACATTGGATTGTACTATATGGAGTTCACAAGAAGATCTCTGGGCACCTTACACTTCAGACGTCGTCTTGGCTTTTCTGGAATATGGCTAGATGAAAGTGATTAGACTAAAAGATTAGGATGTGTGCGAAGGAGAGAGTGGAATTGCTGATATCGGGACTTTGCTAGGCTATGGACAAAAGGAATGTTAGGTCATTATGGAGAGTTAAATTGGATACGTAAAATGGGGAATCTGTAATTTTGCGAAGTATTCTGGATTGGAGGGTTTGGATTGTAGAGGAATTCGAAGGTTTAGTGGAACCACAAAGTTCAAGTCCATATGTCTATATTGGTCTGAGTACTGTCGTATAAATCAATCGTTTGTTATGCAGTGATAGTTTAGATCTGTTGTCAGGTAGTCTTAGCAGAAGTCTGTACCGTCGATTCAATTCTTATCTTTTTAGTGTGTTTTGAGGTTTCCAAGTTAGCCGCTTGTCTAATGTCCTAGTCCTAGATACCTAATTTGTGATTTTTGTGGATTTAGTGTGCTGGAGTGTAACTGGAGTGCAAATGGAGTGCCGGAGAGCAAATGTTGCATGGCTTGATTTGCTGCTGTTGACCTTGATCCTCCACTGAGTCAGCCAGGATTCTAGCAGAGCTAGGTGTTAAGGTTGATAAGGTACAAAGACACTTTCACCAGATTTTTAAAAGTACTGACAGGGATATAATGTAGGTATGAAACATGATTCGCCAGCAAGCACTGTTAAAACTCAACAAAAGTATAATTTGGCTGATGAAGATGGTCAGGGAGCTGTCGGAAATCGGCAAGAGAAGGAGTAAATTTTTGAGCACTGGAAACATTAGCCAGGAGATAGCAATTTCAAAAGATAATAATATATAATTCTAGGAAAAGCTGGGCCTTACCCAATCGAGCTGCCTAATCTGGAAGTAATGAAAACACCAAATGTCGGGGCAAAAGCTGCTCCAATATTAAATAGTAAATGAAGGACTAGTGCAAAAATAAGAAGACTCCTCCGTCCAATATGGTCCCCGAGTGAGCAAGCGACAGCACCAATAAGTAATCCAAGCATACTGATCCCATCTGAAATGTATAATTTTATTTGTGTATAATAAATAAATTTATACATATATATAATTTTCTTATCATTATTACGTATATTTAAACATAAAGCCTTTTTTTATATTCTCAGTGCTCAAACTGAAGATACTAAGTCTCATAATTCAAATTTATCACAAGAAGCAAAATGAATATTTTCCATATTCAAATGTCAAATTAATGTGAGTTTTAGCAGATTTCCCCGAAGGGATATTGAGATTGAACTCATGACGAGATTTTCAAAAAAATGTCCTCAAATGTCCATCGATCCTACCCAGCAAATGATGAAAATGAGGTCTATTCAAAATTGTATATATATATATATATATATATATATATATATATATATATCTATATATATATATATGTATGTATGTGTGTGTGTGTGTGTGTGTGTGTGTGTGTGTGTGTGTGTGTGTGTGTGTGTGTGTGTGTGTGTGTGTGTGTCTTAACACTCTAGCAGCTACAATTTTTGTTTGATAGTTACCAAACTCAATATTTAATCCTTTTATGTAAAAAGGTCAAGTTCATTAATGCCAGAAATCAGACCAGAGGGAGGGAAATTGAAAAATTGTATAGAACAAATCTTATTGCAAAATAAATGTATTATAAATATTGTTATATATATTTATTCTCTATCTTGAATATTAACTGAGATATCTGCATTCTTTAGTTTTCAGCAAACCCCCACTCCTACTCACACTACATAAACAATACTCTGTTCTATAACAAATCACTTTATTCGAAGCTTAAATACCAAACATTGTATTCAAAAGACCTTTATTATACGAGACACATGCAAATATGTTCTATCCCCCCCCCCTTCCCCTTTCTTTAGTTCTTGGATTACTAAAACTTGAGTAATTGAGATAAAAATTATTCTGATTAATTATAAATTACAGTTTTCAATAAAATAAATATGTCATATTCAAATATATTTCAGTAATTGTTTTTATTTCCATTCAAGAATATTTCCATCTAGCTATTCAGCTCTAAGAGGATGGCTGACCTGTTTGTTTAGCGTTCAGACACTTTCCTTAATGGAGGTTATTAAAATGTAAATTGACTGAAATATTTCTCATTAATGTTTGTATTTATTCACTCAATTTTCACAGTGGTGTTAACTGTTACTAGTATGTAGATTTATATATTATAAAACTTCAATTGGGAAATCTGCTTAATTTTACACACCCTCTGTGTGATGAACTTTTTGCTTTATTGGAAGGTTATAGATAGTGGACAAATTCACTTTATTTGTATAAACTTTTGTTTTTTAGAATTATAAAGCCCCTAAAAGACATTGCTCATACATTGCGAAAGAATGTTAATCATACTCACTTAACCAAGGAACTTGGGCATCATCAAGGCACATTTCTGCTTGAATACTTGGAATTAAATATGGAAGTATGAATACTTGAACACCATCAGCCATGAAGCAGAAGCCTGCAGTTATTCCCAGCAGCCATTGGTAGCTTCCCATCCCAACCTGTAAATCAGAACAATATGAGAGGAGTATATTAAAGGTTTAATGCTCTTTTGGCCATATTGCAGAATTACTAGTTACTTTAAAGCACAATGAAAAAATTCCGTCACGCAGGGGCTGCATTAACTAAACAGATTTCCCACGTGCGTCACGTATTAGCATTTATCTCAAAAAGTAGTGGTGCAATGAGAACAATATTTGGTATTTAGGCTTCAAATGAACTGCTGCATAACATAATAGAATATTGCTAACTTTGGTTGAGTAGGAGTGGGGGTTTACTAAAGACCGAAAACTAAAAAATGCAAACATTTGAGTTAATAATAAAGATAGCAAAATATAATGTACATAACAACATTTATAGAACATTAGATTTTCAATAAGATTGGTTCTATAGAATTTTTTGTTTAGAATAACGGAGATATTAAGAATTTTCTAAATTCTCCCCTTCTAAACCCCCCCCTCCCACTGGCGCGTTTTCAGCCATTAATGAACATGATCTTTAGTTTTACATAAAACATTTAAGTATCAAGTTTGGTAACAATAAAAAATTGCTACCAATAGAGCTGTAACAGACAAATATATATATATATATATATATATATATATATATATATATATATATATATATATATATATATATATATATATATATATATTATTGAAAAGAACTGTTCTTCATTTATAAGTACTCCAAATGCACAAATCTCTCCTCATCTTCATCATTTGGAGTAAGTAGTGTAATATTCTTGTTTATTGGGTTTTTCAAACTGTCTGTTGTTGCCCACATATGTGCTAGAGTATTAACAGACAAATAAATAAATATATATATAATTTTGGACGGACCTCATTTTTGTTATCTCCTAGGTACGATTGATGGACGACCTCAATAGCTGATTTCTTTTAAGAGAAATCTGCTAAAATGACATTAACTAACATTTTGATTATTTATAAATCAATTCTATATCTTCTGGCAGACTAATAACTCATATATTTCTAACAGGTTGAAAGTTAATTTCGGTCATGAAATAGTTGGAAAATTTAATGATATTCCATAATTCTATACGTTTCAGTACCTATATAAATAAAACTCTAGGGGAGGGGGTATAAAGGGGGGAATTTCGACAATATCTCCATTATTATACACCTGATCGAAAAAGTGTGTAGAATCAATTTTATTGCAAATTGAATGGTCTATTAATATTGTTATACAGTTTATTCACTATATTATTAACTGAGATATTTGGATTTAAATAATTACCTGTGTAAGCGCATCTTGGTGAAACTGGCCTAATATGTTGTGTGGTTCCGGTTCTTCTTCTACAGGAGGTGGTGATATCTCTTCGCCACGCAGCCCTTCCTCCGTGTACAAGTTATGCCCGCTCACGAGGGCAGCTCTCTCTCCGTCGGTACCCATCTGGAATATGTCAGCAACCATTAACGTCAACATTAAAACCAAATCGGTTTGGGATTAAATTCTCAAAAGAGGAGAGCCATTGACAGGAATGACATTTTTCTGCTCAATGAAGGCGGTGACCTTTAACTAATCCCCTCCTTAAGCCTCTACTAGCTAGCTTCAACAGATAAACACTCTTTGATAAAAATAGCAAGACTTGAAGATGTCAAAAGGTGAATTTCACCTTGGCTCATGAAGTTGAAAGTAAATTAATAAAATATGTATTAACATATTTACTGCATATTATTTATTTCTAGTAATGAAAAATATATGAAACAATAATTGTTAATTTTCCTCATTTCAAAAGAAATACAGTGGAGAGATTACAGTTTATATATTTGATTTCCCTCAACTTAATTCATGGAAAATCTGACATATAAAATTATTATTAGAAATAATAATAATATTGTTTTGTAACACTAAAAAATTGTTTTATGACTCTAATAATAACTATTAAAACTCCTAATAATTAATAGTTACTAACATCCACTATTTGCTACTATAGCTAATAGGGACAGGTTATCTACAGGTTCCCTCCCTTTTCTATCCAAGGGGCCAATAATCCTAATAATATTATTACATTATTAACAATATTATTAGAGATGCTAACATTTATTATTAGAGTTGAATAAATCCTAATTATATTGTTTATGAGCTATAATAATATCCGTTAGCAACCCTGAAATTATCATTTAGCATACCAAACAATACTGTTTCACAACCCTTATGGTATCGTTAATGAACTCTAATAATATATGTTAGCAACCCTTATAATATTATTTAGCACCCCTAATGATATTGTTTATGAACTCTAATAATATATGTTAGCAACCCTCATAATATTATTTAGGACCCCTAACGATATTGTTTATGAACTCTAATAATATCTGTGAGCAACAATGATAATATTATTTAGCACCCCTAACGATATTGTTTATGAACTCTAATAATATCTGTGAGCAACCCTGATAATATTATTTAGCACCCCTAACGATATTGTTTATGAACTCTAATAATATCTGTGAGCAACCCTGATAATATTGTTTAGCACCCCTAATGATATTGTTTATGAACTCTAATAATATCTGTGAGCAACCCTGATAATATTATTTAGCACCCCTAATGATATTGTTTATGAACTCTAATAATATCTGTGAGCAACCCTGATAATATTATTTAGCAACCCTAATGATATTGTATATGAGCTCTAACAATATCTGTTACCAATTATAATAATATTAAATAGGAGCCCTCATGATGTTGTCTATTAAACTTAATATTGTTTAGCAAGTCATATATCTATTAGTAGCCCCAATCGAATTGTTTAGCAACAATCAATTCAAACAACATTTTCTCTAATAGTATCTAATAACAATCCTAATAACATTCTTGTGTAAATAATAATAATAATAATAGTAATAACATTCTTGGGTAATCCTATTAATAATATATTGGGAATTATAATATTTTAATTTAATAATTTAAATAAGTTTTAATATATTTAAAACTTTGGGCAAACAACTTGCATAAAAATATTTTTTAGAAATTCAAAAGTATAAAGGTATATCTCTTCTGGTAATTACAGTAAATAGTGTAATTACTGTTGACTACAGTAAACTTTGTTTTAATTCAGTAAATTTATAAAATAAAAATATTCTTACCACTTTTAAAACGACATCTTCATACACCATCTTTATCGCGTTGGAACAATAAAACTGAAGACTGGAAAATCCAAATTCAAATTGAAATATATTTATTCTGTCGAATTTCACACTTATTATGATGGTCAGAAAGAATTTTGAAATACTTCGCCAAATCATAAGTCTAATATTGTTAAACCGATTACTATTTTTAAGGTCCGAACAAAAATAAAACTCCTCTATTTATCATAATAGGGCCTTAGTTAAGTTTTGCTGGAGTGACATAGAAAAGGAGGCTCTGGAAATTCATCATGGGTTTACCCCAAACTCCAGCCATAAACAGATTGATTGGAGACCGGCAATTCTCACATATTGATTCAGTTAAGTAGGAACTCAAATTAGAAAAACAAAACATAGCCAAAAAGCGACAAAATTCTATCGTGAATAATATTTAAAATAGTTAAAATTACAATTCATTTGTTAAATATTCATTTAAAAATAATTTCCCGTCAAATAAAAGGTAATGAATGCACAAGTATTTTTAAAGTCTTTAAAAATTAGTGGATATTTTTAAAAATGTAACGACTTCATAATTTGAAATATATATCAAAAAAGAAAAAAAAATATTAATAAAAATGAGTTAAGTAATTATTTGAATTATTAATTATTGAAATAATTAGAATTTCTTTGTTGTCAAGAAATTAATACTTAGCAGTTAATAACAGTAGTGGGTTTAAATACTTAACACATGGAAAAATAAACAGATCCTATCATAAAATGCCATTAAACATAATTAAAATAATTTGTTACAAAGATTGAGAAAGTTCATGTATATGCACAAGTATAATGAAATTGTTTAAAGCCATATTACGAGTATATAAAATATTTTACTTGAAAAATTCAAAAAAAAATTCTGTAAAATGAAAATAATGCTAAACAAAATCACCTTACATCAAGAATTTTCTCTTTAATATTTTTATATTTCATAAATTAGTCTAAAACATTAAATTAAATATTTAAAAAATATCAGTAAACATTATTGATATTATTTTCAAACTAAATAATGAATTTAAATTTTTTTTTTAATAATATTAATATTCTTCATTTTCACTGCACAGAAATTAAATATAATTTAAATAGAATTTGTTTTGCAATAATATGATTGTGAATCTATATAAATTAACTAGGTTTGATAAGAACTTATTACTCACTATAAATTAAAAACATTATTGCCCTTGAAATAAATTTTATCCTTGAATAATTAAAACATAATTCTAGATTCCCATATTAGAATAATTCATTTCAACTAAAAGGTAATCAAATGTTATTATATTTTAAAAATAAAATTATTTTTTCTTTCAATTAAATAAATTTACTTCTGTCTAATACTAATATCAAATATGCTGTGGAGAATATTTTCATTTTGAATTTTCTTAAATGCCGCTAAATAATTTTATTAAGTGATTAGTTTCATTTAAAAATGGTTTTTTGAATGATAGTTATAAAATAATTTTTATTTGAAATAATTTGTGTTCTACTATTAAGGAATTATCTTTAGCAACACTTCTTCAATACTGCTTTGTATTAATAATTTTATTAAGTGAGTGGTAATATCATAATGTTTATTTAAAATATTGGATATAAAATCATTTTTTAATTGAAAAAAAAACTTATATTTTACATTCAGTAATTCTCATTTGTAACATTATTTGTAGAACTCTTTAAACTAAAGCCTGACATTTAGCAGTGAGGAGGCAGAAAAGTTGATCTTAGAATATTTCTTTGACTGATCTTTCTTAAATTAATTTGCAACAAATAACCGATTAATGGAAATAATTTCATTTGATTATTCACATATTTTCTAAGAATCAATAAATTATTAGTAATGGATTAATAAATAATATTGATGTGTCAAGGAGGTATTTAAATAAAAGTTATAGCTGCCTGGGCCATTTTAATGCAATTTTACATTTGGTGAACTAAATATTGTACAAAAATTGTGCAATTAAATATTATAATTTGGATGGTAAATTGTTTTATTCTTTATATATAATTATAATTAAGCTACAAGCGCATAATGGTATAATTAATAAACTGATCACAACTATATTAAAAAGTTCAGTCAAAGTTTTAAAACAGATCTTTTCTGAACTTATGTTTTATGTACATTTACACAATTAAATCTCATCTGAATATAAAAATTGATTAAGAATTATTTTAATTCGATGACTCTAACCAGAGAAAAATATTTCAAAGTTAAGAACAGATTTTAGTTTAATAAGAATTAAAGAGTTGTCAAAACTAATTTGTTCTAGAGTTAATTAAATATGAATCACTTACAGCCGGTCAAGTTTGTGGCTTTGACTTGGAAAGAAAAGTTATTCAACGAGTAAAAAAGTCCATTTGTTTACTGTCAAACTGGTCCGAGACAACATAAAAGGAAGGCATTTCAAATAAAGCTGGTTATTGATTTTCCCTGCACATGTACAGTAGTGCCCTACTAACTCCCTTCAACCCCCAACCCCATACACACCTCACTCCCACAACCTTCAATTATAGAGGGGGGGGGCAAACCAAAATAAATCACTAATTATTCATTTATTCAAACAATTATTTTTAGTTTTTACTTATTAAAATAAATCATTTTAGCAAATATATATATAAAACCAGAAGAAAAACTGTGAAAGCTGACTGTATTATAATGAAAATAAATAATACCAGGGCATTGTTAGTTATTGGATAATTTAAAAAAAAAAAAAGGCCAGCTGGTATTGAAATTTTTATTAGGGCATACCAACTGTGACTCCTTAAGGAAAATTAAAAAGCTTGAATGAATATTAGAAAGAATATGCTACCTTTAAAATGTTATGTAAATAGGAAATGAAAGTTATACAATTAGAATATTGCTTATTGATTACAGTGAATTATAAATATAAACTATCAAAGTGTTAGATCGGGTGTTATATACAGAAATAAAGAAGCCCTGAATGTCAACAACAAATGGCTATTTTAATATAAAGAAAAGATCTGTTATTGTGAGAAATAAAGGAATTTCTTTATATATTTCATTGACAAATAAATTATTAAAAACAGCAGAACTGTTGTTTTTTATTATATAGAGAGGTTCTGTGATTGTGATAAAGGACTATATATATAATATAACCACAATAAATAAATAATTAAAAATAGAAGAAAAACTGGAATTTTTTTTAATATAAAAATAGATCTGTGATAGTGAGAAATAAAGGACTTTTCTTTATATATTCCATTACAAATGAATTATTAAATACAGCAGAAAAACTGGTGTTTTTTATTATATAGAAAGGATCTGTGATGAGAAATAAAGGACTTATATATATATATATATATATATATATATATATATATATATATATATATATATATATATATATATATATTTTATAATACCATATAAATAATTAAAAATAGAAGAAGAACTGGTGTTTTTTTATTATAAAGAAAGGGCCTGCGATTGTGAGAAATAAAGGATTTTTATATATATTTATATATCTAGGAGCCGAACTCCAAGGTACCATATTGGCCCTCAAGAACACCCTCATATAACAAAGCATACAGATTATCATTTGCATGGATTCCTTAGGTTCCCTTCAAACACTAAACAATATTTACACAAATCACCCATAGCCCAAAAAATCAAACTTGAGCTTATCAGACTAGATAAATACACTACATTCTACTGTTTGCTAGGGCACAAAAACTTAGGACTGAATGAGATTGGGGACTCAGAGGCCAAAAAACCAGCTAAAAAACTTGAATATATTACATGAAGACATTTCAAGGCAAACAAAATACTCCATCTTAAATACATAGCAAACCGACTGGACTAACAAGTACTGACAACAAACTTCGAACTATTAAGAACACTATTTGCATGTGGCCATCAAGTTTCAGAAACTCTAGGAGAGAAGAAGTAGTTCTCTCGAGACTTAGAATCGGCCACACCAAATTAGCACACTCATACTTAATGACAGACCTACTTGCTCAACTTGTAACATTCTTTTGATGATAAGACATATACAAACAGAATGCTGAAAAAAACACGAGGATTTCCCCTACGACGAACATGAACTTTTAACAACATATTCTCATGCCTACATAAAATTCAAATATATGACAAAATTTAACATACATATTAACTCTGAAGTGCGCAACAAGATTTCAAATTAAATTAAATGTCTTAGATGTGTTTGTACACATGTATATGTTTACCCTGCAAGAGGAAATTACGACAATTAGCAAAAGTACCATTTTCAGCCATTCATTTCCTATTCATGAAAATTTCAAATAAAAATAAACAATTATTAACAAGAATTTTATGTCCTTCAAAATGACAGCCAGAAAACATCCAATAGCAATAATTTATCTGCTTCAGGTGAAGCCAGAAAACATCCAATAGCAATAATTTATCTGCTTCAGCTGAAGCCAGAAAACATCCAATAGCAATAATTTATCTGCTTCAGCTGAAGCCAGAAAACATCCAATAGCAATAATTTATCTGCTTCAGCTGAAGCCAGAAAACATCCAATAGCAATAATTTATCTGCTTCAGCTGAAGCCAGAAAACATCCAATAGCAATAATTTATCTGCTTCAGCTGAAGCCAGAAAACATCCAATAGCAATAATTTATCTGCTTCAGCTGAAGCCAGAAAACATCCAATAGCAATAATTTATCTGCTTCAGCTGAAGCCAGAAAACATCCAATAGCAATAATTTATCTGCTTCAGCTGAAGCCAGAAAACATCCAATAGCAATAATTTATCTGCTTCAGCTGAATTTATGTGATCAAACATAGGTACATCGAAAAATCACAAAAATTGATTCTTCTCCAGTATTATTAGGATTAGGAACATACATCATGAATAATTTTGTTCGTTGTGAAGAGTAGAAACATGTGTAGAAATTCGTCTATCTACTTACCAAACCCCTATATATATATATATATATATATATATATATATATATATATATATATATATATATATATATATATATGTGTGCGTGTGTGTGTGTGTGTGTGTGTGTGTATGTTCCTGCGCTATATAACTATCATTAAAATTGTTGTTGTTATTTATTAACATCCACTTTATACCAGTAAGACTAATTGGGGCAAGTTATCTATAGTTTACCACCCTTTTCTAGCCAAGGTGGGGATAAGGATTTTATTTAGTGAGTTTGTGATTAAGTAAATTCTTGTTATCAAGGAGAATCATGATTATCTATCTTACAACTCTAGATTTACCAAGTGAGATAAGTAGCAATGCCTTAACTCAGTTAGCTAAGTTGATGCCCATATTAAAGTTAAGTTCTGTTATGGTTGAGATGCCGCCATATCCTTGTATCACCCTTAGTTAAATTTCAGGGATATCATCTAATGCTTGGAGGTAATATAACATTCCTGAAAATATTCTTCTCTAAAGGAATAACATAGTACTGGATAAAAGGGAATGAAACAAAAAGTTAATTAATTAAACAATTTATTTCCCATGTATTAGAGAAAAATAGATATACAAAAAAAAAAAAAAAATCAAAAAGAATTTTTCCTATTTCATAGTAAACTAGCTAAGGTACACGGCTTCGCTCGGGAAATCATTTGAGGCTGAATGACGGTATTTTGTTTTTGGCAAGGCTACAATGTGTACAACTACACTTTCTGTCTGGGCGCATTGTTGTCAGTTGGCGCAAGGGTCAGTTGGGTGACTTATAAAAAAGAAATGTTAAATTTGAAGAATAAATGAAAATAAGTGTCTAATCAATCCCTCTCCACTGTTTAACACACCGTAAATAATTCAAATCATAATCATGGATATCACTAATTATAATTAAATATCATCTATAATGTATATGTTTCCTGTCATAAACCAATCCAAGTATACATAAATCTGAGTAGAGAGCAAATACAGCATTTTACAGGAAGTAAGTTATCATAATTAACAGTGTTAGCCTCCCGACAGCTTCAGCTCCCACTTGAGTGTTATCAATTTTGCTTTACATAAATTATATACCAAAACATTAATAATTCAAATTTTCTAGTAACTCATATTCCTATTGTAAATAACAATGTTATAAAAAAATTATTTTATTCTAAAAGTGAGGTGAGGGAAAGAAATTGTAGCACCCCCCCCCCCTACCGCAATCTCAAATAATATTGAGTTTAAATGCATCTCGTCTTTTTTTATAATGACATTACCAAGTAACGTTTAATAGTTATAGATACATGTTCATTTCAATAACCAAAACATATTGGAGGAAATAAGATAATATATACAAGAATTTAAGAATTCCGCTATCACACATTGTGCGAATTCAGCATGATTTTGTTTAAATAATGCATTATACAAATGAAATAATCGAAATTCTCTAAAAATTTAAATTTATATTGGAAATAAAGGACGAAGTTATTTCCTAATTAAATTAAATAACAACTGATACGGGGAGGGGACAGAGATTTGTTACCTCCTTAATCAAAATCATAGATAGGACTATCATATAAGTACAAAAATATACCATGATTTGCCATAATACACCTATATTACAAACACTTTAATGTGTAAAAATAAAATTGTTGACTCCCGCTATAGCTTTAATGTATATCTCATTTAATGTTTATTACAGGACAAAAGTGTATATGACATAAGTTCCTGTAAATAACGAAATAAACAATGTTTGTTATGTGTATCATTGTCGAAAAACCAATAAGAAACAAAATATCCCAGTTTTTCATTTGAGGCTTCCCAGTCCAGCTTGTTCCTAGCAATGTTGGTACTGCTTATAATCATGGGGGAGTTTTTACTAATTCACAAACCGAATTTTGTTTAGTTCAGTTCAGTCTTTTGTGCCCAATAAAATTGTTGACTCACACTATTGTTTTTAGTGTATATCTTATTTATACTTTGATATATGACGAATGTGTATACAACAAAAGTTACTCTAAAAAAAATATAAACAACTTTTGTTATGTACATCTTTATCAAAAAACCAATAGGAAATGTAATATCGCAATTTTTCATTTCAGGCCTCCCTTATCACCCCCACTCCTGTTCAAAATATTTATATTCTTATAAGCAAAGAAGCATTAATACTTACCCACATATGCAGTTTCGTTAAGGTTGATTTAGTCTTTTGTGACCTTTAAAATTGTTGACTCCTGCTATAGTTTTTAGCATGTCTTGTTTATACTTCGATATATTACAAAAGTGTATATATCTAAAGTTACTCTAAATAAACAATTTTTGTCATTTGAATATATATAAAAGTTAAACTATGCAGATTTCTCACGTGAAGTTTTACAATAGAGAAATTTCATGAGCCGAACAGTTACAGAAACGTCCGAACTAGCTTTTGGCAGAAACTCACGACTAGAACCGAAGTTAGCAGATCTCATCTCATCCGTTATCCACACACATAATAAAAATGCAAATATCTCGGTTAATATTCAAGATGGAGAATAAATGAATATAACAATATTTATAGTAAATTTAATTTACTATACAACATTGATTCTATACAATTTTTCGATCAGACATATAGCAACGGAGATATTTCAAATTTTCGAAAATCCTCCGTTCTAAACCCCCCTCCCACTGGTTCAATTTCAGCCATTAACGAACGTGATCTTTATTTTTACATAAAACGTTTAAATATCGAGTTTGGTAACGATCAAGCAAAAATTGCGACCGAATTTTCATCATCTCCTGGGTAAGATCGATTAACATTTGAAGAAAATTTTCGAAAAGTGCGTCATGAGTACGACCTCAATCGCTGATTTTCCTTAGGGGGATTTTTCTGCTAAAAAGAATCCAACAACATTGGTTGTATAACATTTTTCAGTCTTCAAATGTCCATTGATCCTATGCAAGAGATGATGAAAATGAGGTCCGTTCAAAACTGTATATATAGCTCAAATATTAAGTGAGTTATTCGGACTTTCCTGTTTTCAGCCTTCAGTAAACCGCCTCTTCCACTCATGGGATTTTTATTTGGAAATATAAAATATATGGTGAGATGAGATCAGAAGGTAGTGGAAATCTGCTCAATTTACATAGTCCCTGCGAGATAGATTTTAGTGAACTAATGAAAAATTCAAGAAATTTTTGAAATTACAACACAAATACAAACTAAATAGCAGGGAACTTCTTCAACAGAAGTCTGCTGGAAAATTAACTCATCTAGTTGGATCTGTTGTGGATTCAACAAAAACTCATTTATTTAAAAACAAACAATGTATTTCATAAAGTTAACATTTTTAAAAGACACTGTGCCAAATTATTACACCCTGAGTATATTTTGTAAGGCACAAAAAATGTCACGTATTTTATGATATATTTACATTTGGAGGTCTTGATGGTTTAAGGCGAGAATCAATCAGACTCTTCTTCGCTATTAAAATTTTCACGGTTTTCCATTTTTAACTTCTCGCTGATTTCTTTCGCTGGCTTGAATATTCCCTGAGTTTGTACATTGCATATGTAGCACCTAGTTGATTTCTTAAAATTGTCCAAAGCACATTTTTCGCAAAAGTAATGTTTGCACCTGAAAAAAATAAATTTAAGGTTGACTGACAGAATTATTTACCAACAGGTGAGAATTGACACATTTTCTTGTATAATGTTCTAATTTTATCAAGATTTTTAATACACAAAAATGTAGTATTTAAATTACATGGCCAAATATAATTTCTTCTCAACTTATCATAAGATTATGGCAATTGGATTTTAATTGAAATAAAACGTTTATATTTCACAAAGAATTACTTCATTTTATATACGGTATTTTATCAATTTTCTTTTGAGTCAGAGGAAAGACCTAGGTCTGGGACCAAAATAACTTTTCATTGTGATACCTTAAATGCCAAAAACACACTTCATTCAAATCAATACCCAAGTATATTTTTGTCATAAATACACATATGTTTTAAAGTTCAAATATGAAAGGTCATCAGGCAATTTAAAACAAACAAATTAAATATTGAAAAATATTATATATATATATATATATATATATATATATATATATATATATATATATATATATATATTATATATATATATATATAATTTTACTTTTTGAATAAATAATACATAACCAACCAGTGAAAGAATTATCTTATTCTAATAGTCCAGAGATCACTTATATATGATATGAAGTTTTTGTTAAGGCATTGAAGTTTAATTTCAATTTCTGTTATTATTGTGGAATCCTAAAAAAATTACCAGGGTAAGAAACTAGAAAATGTTAATTGCATTTTTGGGATGAGCACTTGAAGGGGTGCCAATATTGAAAGCTGAGGGTGAGTAAAACCAAAAACTAAACAAAATATTATGTAATGAATGAATATGGAGAAAGAACTCACTTGGTGACAATGGGTTTAACAAAAGAACCCCTGCAGATGAAGCATTTAAATGGAAGCCTATCTTCATCCGAGTCTATTTCATAATTTTCAGAGTCTGAATCTTGGTCTCTAGGATTCGATGCCTCTTGCTCTAGCTGCCAGCCGTGCTTGTAATCACTTCTGTCGTGAAGAAACTTGCAACTATCTGGAAAGGAATATTGCGGCTACAGTAAAATTAAAGCAGAAAGGCATATAAAAGAAATTAACAACTATTTATATGTATGTGTTTTGAAGCATCTCCAAATAATTTTGAGCAGATTTCCCTTAAGAGAACCTTGTTAAACTATTAATACTACAATAGTTGTTCTTTAAATGTGTCATGCTCGTTAACCGGGAATGGCACACGCACGGCTGGTTGGTACAAAACATATATTTATAAAATGAATACATAAAGGCTAACTTATCTATTATCCTATATCTACATTATATATATATATATATATATATATATATATATACTTACAACATATACTAAGATTCAACACTGATTACATTACAATACACATACCGCTGGGGGCCAAGGCAAACAGAAAGAGCTGTAGCACTAGCCTATCACCAAAAACTGTTCACTCTCTGAAAGCTAGCAATACAATGCACCTCCATTTTCAGTAGCGCATTCTCAGCAGTCTGCATGTCTTTGCCCCCATTCCCTTGCTCTTATTACGGCACACTGATTAAAAGGACGATTAAAATACCCAATTATGCATTAGATTGTAAAATGTTATAGACCCAAATTCATTAAAAAAGTAGTGTACTACAATTTTTGTTCTACATATTTTTAGCTTACTCAATTTATTTGTATTTTTTAAGAATGGGTGTATATATTGTTGCAAAAACTACGTACATATAAAATTAAACAGAGTTAATCGCATATCTTAAGAAGCATGAAATAGATGGAGCCGACCGATGGTCTAGTTCGTTCTCAGCAATACCCGTCCAGGATCTAGATGAGTCTAGACAGATATCTTTGATGTTTGCCGACAAATTATAAAGGAACTCATTCCGTCCTGAGCGAGTTAGTTTGTTCTCAGCTCTCTTCTAGTGAATAACAGTGCATTTTAGTTGCAGTGTTTTATGTGAAGAACAGTATAGTGCCAAGTTTAACTAATGGACAGTGCAGTGCCGTTATCTTTGTGAAGATCAGTGGAGTGCCGTGTTTTTCATGAACTTCAGTGACTGTGAGTGAGCTATTGGACTGTGCAATAAGAAGAACAGTGAAGCTGTGAGTAGTAGTTAAGAATAATTAACCATGTGTGTAGTGCATTGTTAAATAAATTGTACAGTGATAAAAACTCTAAAGCCTGTGTGTTTAATTTTTCAATCCAAAGAACTCTAATAAACAACGTTTATTATTTCGTGTAATAAATGTAACAATATATTTACCTCCAAAGCCGCAAAAGCCAGTTTCCTTAAAGTCTTTGCAAATATCTGGCTGATAATCCCATCGCACGGTCGCCCTCAGATTGGCAGGGGCTCGAATCGGTCCTTTACGTACCTAAAATATATAAAGACTTGGGGATACTAAATAATAATTTATAGGCTACTAATATAAATACTGGAATGTGCCATTAATATGTAATTTACCCATTATAATATACCAAGTCGTTAAAAGCGTATAAATACGCTTTAAGGTTTTTTTGTTTTGTTTTTTTAAATGAACTTTAAAGGAAAAATATTTAAATACTTAGTGAGTTGAAGTGAAACAACTTTAGTAAAAATATCTGATGTGATATACAATATCTCCGTTTCAGCAGAACAAATTGAAAAAGTCTGTCACGCAGGGTTTGTAGGGGTGATTTCCCATGTGAAGGTTTACAATAGATAAATATACATACTGGTAACACCACCGTGAATAAATACAAACAGTAATGAGAAATCTTTCAGTTACAAGTTAATAACTCTACAACGGAAAGCATCTTCTTAAAACAAATTCAGCAACTTCTTCAAACTCTCTGTTTTCAAACTGAGTGGCTCTGATATCCTTTCAGCTAAAATCTCTAGGATATGAATTATTCCATTCTCCAGTTCTACAGCTATTGAATAGTATCTTCGATCAACTTGAAATTTTCACAGAATACTCTTCAAATATAGCATTTTAACAAAATGCAAAAAGTATTTTTTAATAATTCTACCTTCCTTAAATAATAATTATAATTATAGGAATAATTAGTTTACCATTCCACTGGCAGCATTTCCCTGAGCTGTGTCCTTTTTCTCATAGAACTGTGTGTAGTTAGCTAATCCTCGGTACACCTTGTCATCAGCTTTACCCTTCAGCTCCTGAAATAAACCACATCATGTGATTGTTTTTTTTGTTCATATTTTACATTATTAAATTAATTGACAGGATATATTTTAAAATGAAATCCAAGGGGCTGAGGTTAGCCATGTGAGTTAAAGCGTTAGCCTTAATCTCACATGGTAAACCTAGTGTGGTGAGTTTGATTCCCACCTGGGCAAATAGGAATTTGTTAGTGACAAACTCATTAAATAAAATCCTTAGTCCCACCCTGGCTAGAAAAGGGTGGTAGTCTGTAGATAACCTGCCTCCATTAGCTAAAGTAGCAAAAATTTGACATTAAAAAATAAAAATAATAACAATAAAAGAAATGTAGTAGCCAGTATTATAAAAAATAAAATCTGATTTGGACATCACATGGCTTCCTTGCATGTTTATTAAATTAGATCCCTGCCTAGCAAGAACATTAGTTTATGATTTTGCTCCCGGATTGGACTAGTGTTGGAGTGCTTATGGATCAGCGGAACTCTAACAATATATACCTTCAATTGACAAACGATTATAACTCTCTTAGATCCCACCCACAGGCAGGTTAGCATAGCAGAGTGACCTGGCCAAGGACCCCCCCCCCCTGGCCCATACTCATCAGTCTACTGGAGACAGCTTATTCTTGGTCCTCCTTGGTTAAGCTGTACATAGAGTTGATCACCCACTATGTCAAACTCTCATCACGAATTTCATGAGTCATTCAGGGCCAGCTAACGATCACAAAGGCCTATAATGCCAACCAAAGATATACATATTCACATTAATCTTCCCATTTCTTTTCAAGGGTCATACCTAGAATTTCAAAACATTTCCTTGCAATAGTTAAGCCATCATGACCCTAAGAGATTGCTAAGGAAGAACATTGTCACCTTGTTCTACACTGGAAAAAGATCCCTTCTGGAGTCCTTACAACCTCAGATCTCAAGACCAAGAAATTTTGGATAACAGAAAAAATTAAAAGTCCTTACATTAAAGCAGGTACGGGCTTTGACATGTTGCAGGCCAAACATTAGTGTGCAAATATATTCGCAGGCCACTTTTAAAAGTATTGCATTTTAAAGTAGTGTTCATAATTTTTTTTAATAGATAGCAGACATGAAATTATACTACAATTTATTAAAATAACAAAATGAAATGAAAAAAATAGGTACAACATTATAATTATATCGTAAAATTTGGAATTATTCCAAACAACGAAAGTTAAATAGCGACATTGAAATCAATGAGACACTTGAGCTTGAATTTGGGAAACTAATCCATCGATGTTTGGATTAATTCCACTGATAAAAAGACGAAAAGAATTTTCCAAATTATCGTCAGTCAGTCTTGTACGATGTTTTGATTTATTAACTTTCATCATTGAAAAGAACTGTTCGCATTTATAAGTACTGCCAAACGTACGAATCTCTCCAAATCTTCCTCATTTGGAGTAAGTAGAGTAATATTTTTGTTTAATTGGATTTTTCAAAATGTCTCGCTCGCCAGATCAAACCTTACTGCGGTCCGCATATGCCCACATATGCATTAAAGTATGACGAATTTGGAAATATCAAGCAGAAAAGTAAAAATAGTCACAAGACATTTTTTGCAAGGGCACACAATAATTTTCAAAAGGGAAAAGTTTAACAGTAACCTTATTAATCTGAAGTGACTTTTCATAAATGGCTTGAGCATCCCTGTCGACAGGAGTGTCAATTTCTACAGTGGCAGTCGCCCCTTGATCTGCAGGACTGTCCGAAGCAGCATTTTTCCGTGACTTATATTTCACCATAAGCTCATCTTCGTCGGAACCGCTGCTTCCTGAGCCTACTTCCACTTTCTTTTTTGTCCGGACAGTCTAAAGTAAACAAAAAATCAGACTAGATCAAGATATTAGTAAGGGAAAAATACTTTAATATAATATACAACTCATACCGACTGGATCAAAGGGTTATTCAAATTTGTTTTCTTCTGTTTACGCACAACAGTAGTATCATCCTCGCTGCTACCTACCAACAGTTAATTAATATTAATAAAAGTTAGAAGGATAGTACATCGTTTATGATAGAAGGTATTATGTGTGCTTTGACTTTAAAAACTGATTGGTCAAACAACATTTGGTATTTTAAGGTTTAAATAAGAAGTTTCATGATATATTTGCTTATTCCTAATGTGCAATGATGAAAAGTGGGGGTTTATTCAAGATTGAAAATTAAAAATGCAAAAATCTCGTTAATATTCAAGACAGGGAAAACGTGTATAGAGGAACATTGGTAGAAATTAAACGTGTAAGAAGATAGTAATGGGATATTTTAAATTTTTGATTTGCTCTCTCCCCCATCTGATTTTACCCCTTAATAAACTTTGAGGTTCATTTTATTTATCATTTTGTAAAAAAATAGAATGAAATAATTTGAGTAGAAATCTTATCTGGTTTTATTGGAAATATGTCATGGTTTTATAAGAAGTAATATTCTTTTTTAATAATTAAGCACAAAACAAAATTAAGAACTATTTTCAAATAAATGTTTAAAGAAAGCTTTTAAGATTTTTAGTGATTTTCTTGCTTAAAAGTATCATAAAACATTTATTTAAAATAGTATTTTTTTTTTATAAAAAACAGATAGATTTCTGCCCAAATTATTTCATTCTACTTATTTATAATAATGAATAACAATATTTTAGACTGTACAACCATTAAATAACTATTTATTGTATATAAGTTTATAGTTTATCTTGGCATGTTACTAACAAATAAAAGTTAATTGCTCTACAAAATATTCAAATAATAGTCCTTTCAATAATTACCTTATAAGCTTTATGTTATTAAGATTTATTAGTTGACTGCCACCGACATTCTATGATAAAATTCCAATATAAGCGCCTTTCAAATGCATTTTTCTTTGAGAACCCATTATGATCTAATCATGAAATTTAAATCACCAATTAACCACAATACAAGGACTATTTGAGAATTTTTTCAAAAATTTGCAATTTAATTTTTGATTTCGAATTTGTTAAAAAATCTTTTATTTAGACTCCTGTAGTGTTATCCATATTTAGAAAAGGGTTGAAAAAGGCTGCAAACTTTCTAGCTCTCCCATCTTCCTAGCTTGATTTGCTATAGTAGTTTAAAGTTTCAATAACAGGTTGATTTGGAGGGGTTTTGAAAACTTTTAAAAACGAGACATAACATAGAAACTAATAAAGATATCAAGTTGAAATTTGGTATATTTCTTAGTCTATTTTGGGTGTACGAGTATACTAAATTTCATTGAAATCTGAGATGGTCAGGTGAAATACTGCGTTGATTTGACATAAAATTACCCAAAATAAATTCCTATTGTCCACGTCGGTGTCGTAAGTAAAAACCCAAGACTCCAGGTTTAACCATTTAAGAGTATCAAGTCTTAACTTATATGACTAATTGGCCTACACAAAGTTAAAGGAAATACACTTATAACAAAATTATACATATGTACCATACTTATTTTTATATATACAAGTTATAAAAAAAAAAAAATAACATAAAATTTCTAATACTACAAAATAGGGACGAAAGAGCACAGCTTTAACAGCCAAATGTCAAGAGTGGGTTAATAAACTTTTCTGAGCTTAGGAAAAGTAACATCCCTAATTCTGCATCATATTATTTAATGTCACGTTTATTTTGGTGAAATATAGAAATCCAATATAGTGCATTTGTAAACAACGCTATCAAAGAAAACCAAGTTATGAGAACAAAATATAGAATTATGAGCAAATGTTATGACGGCCTTCATGGCTGAAAGTACCCACACCTATTAGATCCATTTCATTACATATTTCGATTACAATGAAATCAATGATATATAAAACTTAGAATTTTGTTTTCCAAGAGAGGTGAAAGAAGGAAACATATATATGATAAAACCATGATTCTGTATAAACAAACCTTCTTCACTATCACTGTTCTTTTTCCTTTGACTTCTGGCGTTAAACTTTCTTTTTTTGAATAGGCTCCCACCCTTTTTAGGCTCAATTTCTGACATTTTATTACTTAAACACTACTTGAGCATAAGATAAACATAAGTTTCGTTAATGTTTATAACCTGATCAAGAGGAGGTTGCAAATACCGCCGGACTTTCAACACTTTCTTATGCAAGCTGATTTCTTCAGCTCTCCCTTCGTTTTATTCTCTTGTTTTTTCCCAATAAAAATATTAGTAAAGTCATGCCGTTGGAATGAAGTGTTTGCACCATAATATTATTGTGTAATATAGAAATACTAATTATTTTTAGTACATGTAAAAACAATTGGGGGTATGGAGGAAGGTTATACAAGCCACTAGAAGGGATCCTTTTTATTAACTACTCTCGTTTCATAAGGTGATCTTTTATGTACTATGATTTTTTGTGTAGTTAATTAGTTCGAACTTTTGTAGTTGTATTTGGGAGATGTCATGGGTATTCAGCAACCTGTACTAAATGTGTTATCCCTGCCTGCTGGTATTTAATTTTAAGGGAAAGACCTCCACTGTTTAGAAATGCCAGAATGTTATTTGGTAATATAAGATTTTACTTCTTTTCTAAACTAATTTGGATGAGATCTTGTGCATGCCCATTTAATTTGTTTTTTAATACTAAGGTGAAGTAAAAAGGCAAGTTCTCTTAATTTTGTGGCAGAGATGCCTTGATACAAACTACTTATGAAGATTTAAAAAATGAAGAACTTGGTGGGCAAATTGTTGCTGTTCAGTCAATTTATTTTACTGTAAGTTATGGTACTTTGTGGCTCACTGATATAAACCTGGTTTGAGGTTGTCTTGCCCTGGGAAGATGATTACAGGGTTTTTTTTTTCTTTTTCATTAGTCTAAAAGGCCTAGTTAGGAAGAGGAGGCCCTCACCAGTACACAAAATCATTGGATGAGCTATAAGTTGGACTGGAGGCTGATAACTTCGATTTACTCCTTCCTCATGATGAGCAACCTCACCCTCACATCAGCCCTTCTCAGGATTCTGATACTCATGCTGAAGAAGGGCTTACTACTTATTTAGTTATCCCTACTTACGAGTGGTGAAAAAGTTTTGTCTACTAAAGTAAAAAAAAAAAAATAGACAATATTTAAAAAAAAAATATTTTATTTTTCATTACATTTTATTCAATATCATTCCCCCTATCCTAACATCAATGTACTTATTCTACCTGTCCAACACTGATTCCACAGGGGAAAAAAACTTTCTTCTAAAACTTGAAACCATTCTTCTGTTGCTGATTTCAGAAAATTGAGGTCATCAAATTTTGCCCCTTTCAAGAACCTCTTTAAATTCGGCAACAAGAAGAAATCACTGGAGGCTAGGACCTGGGTTATAGGGTGGGTGACTGAGCTGTTCAAAGTTGCAGTCATTGAATGGCAGCCTGTGCAATGTGGATTGGCGCATTGTCATCCAACAAGAGGACACCTCAAGGCACCATTCCCTGACATTTGTCCATGATGGCCAAATGCAGTTTTCTAATAGCCTCAGATAATTCTGACCTAAAAATTGTTGCCATCACTTTTCTCGCTGAATGCCAGGGTATGAATTTTTTTGGTGGGGGTGCTTTGCCCCTGGATCCCAGGGGTACACCGACGTCTCTGGGGTCTGGTTAAAGAGTTCTAACAGCTCTTGGCAAGGCGAGAGGCGATGATGCATCTTGAACCGAAAGATTTCGGAGAATCTATCTTGCAGAGACCTTAGAAATTCCTACAATGCTGTGAATGATTGTGCTAGCGCTACCACAGGAAATGCTTAATCCCATCGCAACATCAGACACCTCTATTCAACGATTGTTCAAGATGAAATCCTCTGCTTGAGTCACATGATCAACATCAGTTGAGGCTGTTGGTCTCCCGGATCTTCCTTCCTATTGCACACTCACACGACCTTGAACCACCTTGTAACTGTAGAAATAGAAGAGATATCACGACCATATACATTCACCATTCTCTCATAAATTTCTTTTGGAGAATGTCCTACACACTAACATTAATGATACTTCGGTACTCAAACTTGAGCTTACTAGATATTGGCATGTTTGTAAAGGCACTGCTTAATACTGACTGGACCTTGATATTTTGGGCATGTTTACTCTTGATAAATAAGCTACAAACAACAAAAGAAGGATTAACGGTTTAAGATCTGTTTATACCTTAGTTACAAAACTTTTTGTCAACCCTCGCATTTTGTTCAGGGAGTCACTCCTCAAGTACAAAGGGCTTGAACAGACCAAAGCCCCCTCCCCTCAAGTCCTTTGTATCAGACAGAGGTTACAATTTTATAGATACACACACACTTATAAATAGTGGAAAAAAAAACAAAAAAAAACGGGAATTTTGTTTTACCTAGAGCAAGTAAACACTTTGCCATTTTCGTAACCATGGATAAGCGGAATGGGCCAACAATCAACATGCTCAGCACCCAACCAGAATGTAATCTTATTTTAATTTATGTTACATTTTACAAATATAATGAAACACTAATTAAGTATGGATAATTAAAGGGAAATCAAATATTTAAAAAACGAAGAAAAAGTAAGTATAAGGGAGATGAGAAAATAATTAATGCTCTGCTACACCACAGAACAATTGACTATGGAAAAATAAATATTATCTGGGTGGAGATCTTCATGTACTAAAGGATAATAGGTCAAGATAGGAAAGAGTAAGAAGGAAAAACTGAGAAAGTTTGAAAATGGCCTACGTACCTGGTAAACTGAATACACAGGAAACATTAACAATATTGATGAGATCGGAGCAACTCATGAAATAGTTTCCCAAAGAAGACACGTAGAAAATTAATATATTTTCAAAAATATTTTAGGCTCCTCTCTTGCTCGAGGCAGATCCAGTAGTTATATCTCAAGCAATATAAGTATGGATTGAAGAAAGAGTAGCCTTCAGAACTAGATGATGGAAATCAATGGATTAAACAAATTGTTTTTAGCAGGTTTCCCAAAGGGAAATCAGCTATTGAGGACGTACTGATGACGCAGTTTTCAAAATTTTTCTTCAAATGTCCATCGATCCTACCTAGTAGATGATGAAAATGAGGTCCCTTCAAAACTGTATTTATATATTTGTCTGTTACTGCTCTAGCGATCGCAATTTTTGTTTGATCGTTACCAAACTCACATTTTAACTTGTGAATTTATAAGAATGCTGTAGTTCTTTTGTGTCTCCTTCACCACCTCTTCAGTAACTCATAGTCACAGAATAAAGGTGACTCACTGTTGTTGAGTATAAATTTTATTGTTTTAGAAAGGATTCTGAGATATATGGGAAATCCGCAAGAAATACATTGTGCTCCTCTCCAGGAAGAGGACATCTCCTCACCTCCTAGAACATCCCTAACGAATAAAAGGTACCCAATTCTATTAATAATGTTAGTAGGTTTAAACTAGGTGGGGCTATTATACTTTTAATATAGTAGGGAATATTATTGTACTTTTAATATAATAGAGTATATCTTTATAGGTTTTATCTAGGAACGAATATTATTACACTTTTAATATAGGAGCGAATATTATTATACCTTTAATACAGGAGAGAGTATAATAATTCTTTTAACATAGGAGGGAATATTATCATATTTTTAATATGGTAGACAATGTTAATATACGTATAATGTTCGAGAATTATTATTATACTTTTAATATAGCAGGGGATATTATTATACTTTTACATTACATTATGTACAATATCATTGCAGGGAACATGAAGATTGTTGTCCTGAGGATAAATTATTACTAGATAGCCTTATCACAACGGATGTACCAGCTTGTGGAAATGGAAATGTTAGTAAAAAGCTGAAAACGGAGAACAACGACCGGTAAGGTGCTAATTACAGATACGGATGTTATACTCTTTATTTATAACAGGTTGGCCAACTGCTAGTTAATAATATGCAAGGAAACATAATTTGTTTCAGGGTGTGGATAGAAAAGGTTCAGTTTTGTAAATTTAGTTTTGTATAATAGTTCTCTTCCTGCTGAAATTCCTATAGCGAACAGAAGAGATGGTTTTAATGGTTGATAAAGATTTAATTTTATTATTTTTATGGCAAGGAGCTATCTAGATAATAACAAATAGCCTTTTTGGAATTTCATTATTAAGCCCTACATGCTTCTAACTCTCTATGGGTACCTCCTTAGGGGCTGACATTTGTCAAGTATAAGAATATCACTAAATAATGTTTAAAACCTTAAATTATTAAAAGTGTAGAATCATATAATATTAAGTCTAAATCTGAAAAAAACAAAACAACAACACTTTTTTACATACCTGAGTACTTTAGGCGTAGCTTCACTCAAGCATTAATTGAAATATACCAGGCAGAGACATGGTCAAACATGGCAGCACTGGATCAGCTGACTGAGTTACAGCTCCATTGTTGTTATTATTATATTTATTAACGGCCACTTTTCCCTACTAAGGCTAGTTGGGACGTTTTATCTACTCCTTACTACCCATTTCTAACCAGAGTGGGACTAAGGATTTCATTTAATGAGTTGGTCACAAAACAAATTCCTATTGCCCAGGCGGGAATCGTACCCGCCACTCTAAGTTTACCATATCTATTGTTATTTTTAAAGCTCTTTAGAGTAGCCGAATAATGGGACATATTGTTCAAATATTTTAACTTTTTTTGACTTCTGACTAATAAAATATACCTTTGTTTTTTCTTGAATGTATTTCTTTCTGTGTAATAACAACTGTTTCTAAATCAAACCCGTGGTCAAAATTGATTGCATGGTCTGGTAATCCTGTTTTACTTTAACTGACAAAATGTTTAACACGATTTGATAGTATTTAAAATAATTCCCCAATATATGAGATTTCATAATCTATACTTTGTATTTCATATACATTATATTTTTATATTGAACATTTTGTTTGATCTAGTTTCCGCTAGGGGGTATTGCCCGGGTATATTACATGTTTCACATCATGCTTTATTTAGTCTATTAGGTATTGGTTGATATTTAAACGAATAAAATCTGCTTGAATCTGTTGTCTTTTTTGATTATTTCTCTTGTAAATTATTTTGTGTGCAAGTCAAGAACAAGTTCTGTAATTATCGAAACCGGATCAGGAGTGAGGTTTTAGAGAATGGTGAAACTTTAAAGTCTAAAGATATCTTTGTTTTAATGCATCAGATCAAAAAATATAACAATATAAGCAGTATGTTACTTATTTAACACATTGACTGCCAAGGCATTTTTCGGATTCCGGTTCAATCGTATTATATTACTAGCTCAGATACCTGGTTTCGCCCGGGAATTGATTTGAGGCTGAATGGTGATCGTATTTTTTTGGCAAGGCTTTACTTTGCACAATATTTTGACATTTACCCGTCCCAGTGTTTAGGCTTAATACCCGTTGATGACATTTGTTAATAATAAAATTAATTTTTTATGTAAGTCTTAACTGTCCTCCAAATTGTCTTAATGTTTCCAGCTGAAGTACCTGATAGTTCAAATAGGATAGAATTGTTGAGCATATCAATATTTCTACGCAAATTACTTGCTCCACACATTGTTCCTGGAGAAATGTATAAAAAAAATAAAAAATAAAAAAAAAAAAAGTTAATCAAAATAAAAAAGTAAAAAAATTCTGTTATGTGCATGTTTGTCGAAAAAGAAATAGACAATGAAATATCGCAAATTTTTATCTCAGGCCTCCCTTATAACCCCCACTCCCGTTCTAACCTAAACATTTTAATATAGCTTATAATCATGGAAGACTTAATGCTAATTGACATACCGAGTTTTGTTAAGTTCGGTTCAATCGTTAGCGCCCAATAAAATAGTTGACTCCCGCTTTAGTTTATAGTGTATATCTCGTTTATACTTTGTTAAAAGACAAAAATGAATATGGCAAAAGTTACTCTAAATAACAAAATAAACAACTTTTGTTATGTTCATATTTGCCGAAAAACGAATAGAAAACGAAATATCGCTATTTTTAAATGTAGGCCTCCCCTACAACCCCCACTCCCGCCGTCCGTAGAAATGTTGGTATGGCTTGTTATAATGAAAGCGTTAGTGCTAATAAAGATACCGAGTTTTATTTGTTTCGGTTGGGTCTTTTGTCCCAAATAAAATTGTTCACTTCCGCTATAGGTTTTAGCGTATATCTCATTTATAATTCAGTATACGATAAAAGTGTATATAACAAAAGTTACTCTATATAACAAAATAAACAACTTTTATGTTCATATTTGCTGAAAAACCAATAGGAAACGAAATATCGCTATTTTTAATTTCTGGCTCCCCTTATAACCCCCACTCCTGTTTGTCTTAGAGAATATCAATATAGCCTAAAGTCTAAGTTGGGCTATTTGTAATATACATACCAAGTTTCATAAAATCAGTTTATGTGTGAAAAGGTAACAAACAAACACACACGAAAGAAACAAAATGCAGTTATGGTGTCTATGACATGTGAAACGAAAAGTTATCGTGAAACTTCGCGAATAAAATCAATGTACAGACAGAGGTTACAATTATATATATATATATATATATATATATATATATATATATATATATATACTAGCTCACATACCCGGCTTCGCTCGGGAATTCATTCAAGGCTGAATGGTGATGATATTTTTTTGGCAAGGCTAGACTTTGCACAATATTTTGACATTTACCCGTCCCAGTGTTATACGGGTTAATACCCGTTGTTTCTGGGGATTTGTTAATAATAAAATTAATTTTTTATGTAAGACTTCACTGTCCTCCATATTGCCATATTTCCCGCTTCCTGTGCATTGTGCATAAATTTGAATTATTAAGGACAAAATATTAATATACATTAAAATTAATTTTTTAAGGTGAGGTACCTGGTAGTTCATATTGAAAAGAATTGTTGAGCAAATTTTTCTAAATAACAAAATAAACAACTTTTGTTATGTGCATATTTGCCGAAACCCCAATAGGAAATCATTATTATTAATTTCTGGCCTCCCTTATAACCCCCACTCCTGCCCGTCCCTAGAAATGTTAGTATGGCTTATTATAAGGAAGGCGTTAGTGCTAATACACATACTGAGTGTTTTATTTAGTTCGGTTGAGTCTTTTGTGCCAAATAAAATTGTTGAATCCCGCTATAATTTTTAGCGTATAACGCCTTTATACTTCCGTATATGGCAAAAGTGCATATAACAAAAGTTACTCTAAATAACAAAATAAACAACTTTTGTTATGTGCATATTTGCTGAAAAAGCAATAGGAAACGAAATATCGCTATTTTTAATTTCAGGCCTTCCTTATAACCTCCAATCCTGCCCGTCCCTAGAAATGTTAGTATGACTTATTATAAGGAAGGCGTTAGTACTAATTCACATACCGAGTTTGGTTTAGTACGGTTGAGTCTTTTGTGCCAAATAAAATTGTTGACTTCTCCTATCACTTTTTGGCGTATAACGCCTTTATAATTAGGTATACGACAAAAGTGTATATGACAAAAGTTTCTCTAAATAACAAAATAAACAACTTTTGTTATGTACATATTTGCCAAAACCCCAATAGGAAACGAAATATCACTATTTTTAATTTCAGGCCTCCCCTTATAACCACCACTCCTGCCCATCCCTAGAAATGTTAGAATGGCTTATTATAAGGAAGGCGTTAGTGCTAATTCACATACCGAGTTTGGTTTAGTTCGGTTGAGTTTTTTGTGCCAAATAAAATGTTGACTTCCGCTATCATTTTTAGCGTATAACGCCTTTATACTTAGGTTTACGACAAAAGTGTATATAACAAAAGTTACTCTAAATAAGAAGTTAAACAACTTTTGTTATGTGCATAATTTCCGAAAATGCAATAGGAAACGAAATATTGCTATTTTTAATTTCAGGCCTCCCTTATAACCCCCACTCCTGTTCGTCTCAGAGAATATTAACATAGCCTAAAGTCTAAGTTGGGTTAGTAGTAATATACATACCAAGTTTCATAAAATTCGGTTCAGCCGTTTATGCGTGAAAAGGTAACAAACAAACAAACAGACACGAAAGAAACAAAATGCAGTTATGGTGTCTATGACACGTGAAACGAAAAGTTATCGTGAAATTTCGCGAAAAAAAATCAATGTACAGACAGAGGTTATAATTTTATATATATATATATATATATATATATATATATGTGTGTGTAGATAGATAGATAGATTAAAAATACTAATTATAATTTGTACCATTAATTAAAAAGTTCACAAGATGTATTTGTAGTAAATAGGGACCTACAATATATTTCCTAATAGGCTTTTGTTAGACAAAGCTCTTCTCTGCTTCCCGTAGGGAATTTTCTTATTATCGTTTGCACTTATTCACTTAATATTGACGGTGCTGTTGTGTTACCATTATGTAGATTTATCTATTGTATAATTTCATGTCTGATATCTATCGTTAAAAAAATGAACACTACTTTAACCCTTTCCTTCCACTATAGTAGCTTTGCGCAAGAAAGGGTTAAAAAGCGGCCCACAAACGTATTTGCACACTAAAGTTTGACACGCAACATGTCAAAGGTTGCCCATGTATAAAGGATATTCTATACATCTTTCTGAAGTATATACATACACATAAATCTTTCTTTTGTTATATTGGCATAGCCAAATGCATTTTTTTGTTTTTAGCTTTCACTATATCCTCACTTCTATTCATATGATTTTCAGTTTATGCTATTATACTGATAACTTTTCATTTTCAGCTTAAATTTCAAGACTTTTATTATAGTGTTGCTAAAAATGAAGAAATAGAGATTAGTTTTCTGGTTGATGTGACCTTGGTGGTCACTATTCTTATTTGAATGTTAACAAACTCAAAAATCAAAAATTTCATGTCAAATTAAAGGACAAGTTTGTTAATATCAAAAATCAGACCACAAGGATTAGGTTTAGGGAAGAGTTGAAATGTTTGTTTGTAAAGAAATGTTTTATCATTGCAGTTTTCTATACTTTCGTCTTTCTTTACTCATAAGTTGTAAGTTGTACTCATGACGCAATTTGAAAGTTTTTCTTCTAATGCCCATCGATCCTACCTAGCAGATGACAAAAATGAGGTCCATTCAAAGCTGTGTGTGTAAATCTATCTATCTATATATATTTGTTTGTTACCGCTCTAGCGGTCACAATTTATGTTTGATCGTTACCAAACTGGATATTTAGTCAATTTATGTAAAGAGAAAAATCAGGTTCGTTAACAGCTGTAATTGGACCAGGGGTGGGGGTTTAGAGGGGGAGAATTTTGAAAATTCAAAATATCTCTGTTACTATAAGTCGGATCGAAAAAATGTATTGAATGATTCTTATTGCAAATTAAATATATATATATATATATACACGTAGTGAGGTCCAAAAGTTTCCGGCCTGGGATAGAAGAAAAGGTGAAAGAAAAAAACTGGTTTTACTGTTTTTCAATACATTCTCCTCTAAGTTCAATACACTTATTACAGAGTTGGGCAAAATGTAATTTTAACTACAACTACTAACTACAATTACTTTGGCAGAAAGTAGTTAAAACTAATAACTACTGTTGTAGTTAATTACTTTTGTAGTTAACTACATGTTTCTAACTACTAGTTAGTAGTTAAAAATGTTTAATTACTTCTGTAGTTAACTACAAAAGTAGTTAACTACAAAATTAGTTAATTACAAAAGTAGTTGGTAGTTACGATTACTAGCTACTAACTACTTTTTATTTTTTTCCTTTTTTTTTTTTTTAATTTGGCATAGCGATATTAATCAATACAATATTGCAACACAATTTTACTGCTGTATGTTTTAGTGTTTAACATCTTCTGAGACAGTTTAACTACAGACTTTATAGCAGGAGGAAACTAAACCTATGGGCTCAGTTAAACCATAAATTAGTATGCCAATAAAGTACTAAAATAATAATTAGTGTCTTGTCAGGTACATTTCATAGTTCACATGAGGTGAAAATAAGCCTAAATTAAATTACTACGCTGATTAATTATTATTTGTGTGTGTGTGAGTGTGTGTATAGTTTTTAGGGGGGATTCATGAGGTTTGGTCAGTTATTAGCCAACACTTTGCATGTATAATCTTACTGCTGTGTGTGTGTGGTTATTTAAGCGCTCGCTAAAGTGTTTTTGGTTATTTCATTTTCAGAAACATGATACCAATACTAAACAAAAGTGTCCAAAGTACAAAAGTGGTATACTTTAAAAATACAAAACATTAAATACCATTAGTACATGAATTGTTCTCTTCAACGGGATTTTTTCGTAAGGTACACTCTTAGTTGATATGGGCATTTTGCCTATGTATTTGCAAATCATACCGATATCTCTCCTGTAATTAATCCTGCTTAAAACTTCCCCCACCTTATTATTACTGTTATTATACGAGGGGACGTGGTGGTGTTGGGGGGGGGGGGAAATCCTCTCTGTGAATCTCGGGTTGTGTTTTTAAAGGTCCGACAGTTACTTTATATTGAAAATGTTGCCTGATTCTGTATAAGATATTATAAACAAATGAGCCTGTTCTTTTCTTTGCATGTATTAGTTAAATAAACTGGCGGTCCTTTTATATTTTTTTAATAAAAGATAGTCCAAATTAGCATAATATTTTGTGGGATTTTAACAAACAATTAAGACATTAGAGAAATAACTTTATTACAAAACAATCCATTCAAATAAATAATAACAATGCATAATTACAATTTTTTTGTTTGAAATAGTTAAATATGTAAAAAATGAAAAAAAATATGTTTAGTTAGAGTGAAATACATTAAATAACAAACAATTGTTATTAAAGGATCTCATACAATGAATTGAGATTTTGGGTCAACCAAAAGTTTTGAAACACAAATATGCTTCTCATGCTTACATTTTGAGCAGTATATAAATTGCACATGAAACCTGTGGCACAACCATCGTGGTCGAAACCTTTTCCACGAAATGTAAACCCCAAGAATGAAAAATAAAGGTGCACAGAAATTTTGTGGCTTGTTTGGAAGACACGCAAAAGCCAAGTAAAAAAAAAAAATGCATTTCGGAAACTCAGGTATTCAGTTGAAGAATATTCCTTCGCCTAAAATTACATAAACTCGGAAAGATCAGAGACAAAAGAGTTTATAAAACTTGTGACATGTGAGCAAGTATGATATAAGACATTCTTAGTTATGGATCAGACCAATTATGAGAGAGAGACAGCTGTAGCCTATAAGAGGTTCCATTCAACTCACTCCTTAACAATAGTGCCTATCTTTTACTATAATTACCTCAACTTTAACCTTGGCTATGTTCTACGAAATTGTTAATTACAGATAACAGGGAAAATTTCATAAAGGGTAAAATTTTATAAAGACAAGAGTCAAAATGTCATTTTGAAATAGTGTAAAACTTTTGGTTCACATTGTATCATCTACCAATCTGACTTCTTTCCCCTGTTAACTCTGAAGAAAAGACCCAAGAATTTCTTGTACTTTTTCCTGACAAGAAATCCCCTCCCCTCCACAAGGACCACCTCAGAATTTGTCTGAGAGTTCAGTAAACTGATTGTTGAATTTGTAGTTAACTCACTGACACAGTAGTTAATTACAATAGTAGTTAACTATCCTGGTAATTGACTATTTTTTTTAGTTAACTACCAACTAGTAGTTAGTAGTTAAAATTCTAACTACTTTTTTTAACTAGTAGTTAGTAGTTAAAAGAATAACTACAATTATTGTAGTTAAAAGAAGTAGTTAACTACATTTTAAGTACTAACTAGTAGTTATTAATTGCTCAATTAGTTAACTACTTGTAGTTAGTAGTTAACTACTGAAATTTGTTAACTACTGCCCAACTCTGACTTATTACAACGCTTTGGCAACATTTCTATACCATGAAAAAAATAATTTTCTTCTTTCTTAAAAAAATGTTCTTCCACTGCTGCTTGGAGCTGTTGTCGGTGCTAAATCGCCTTCCATGAAGGTCAGATTTTAATTTTGAGAAAAGGTAGAAATCACTAGGGGCCAAGTCTGGGCTGTAGGGTGGGTGAGAGATTTCTTGGAATCCACAGTCCTTCACAGCGGCCTTGGAAATCAATGCTGTGTGGACAGGGGAATTGTCGTGAAGGAGGCGGACGCCTCTGCTTAACTTCCCTCGCCTCTTCTCTTTGATGGCGTTTCGTAACCAGTGAAGTAGGGCTGCATAATACTCACCATTCATTGTGGTATTCCTTTCTTTAAATCTATCAATAGTATTCCTTTACAGTCCCAAAAAATTGTGGCCATTATCTTTTTTGTTGACTGCGTGACTTTTGCCTTTAAAGGAGGCACTTCTCCTGGTCTTCTCCATTCCATGGACTCTCTTTTGCTGAGTGGGTCATAATATAGAACCATTGTCTGATCCCCAGATACAATTGAGTCCAAAAAATTCTTTGGGTCGGCATTATACTTGCGTAAAAATTCATTGCAGCAGTGAACTCGTTCCTGTTTTCGATGAGCTGAAAGAATTTTCGGAATCCATCTTGCACTAACCTTGTTCATATGCAAATGTTCTTTGATGATCCTCAAAACACTTGTTTTTGAAAGCCCCAACCTAGCTGCTATTTCCTTGGTTTTCAGTCATCGGTCAGACAGTAATTCAGATTCCATAAGTTGGATTGTTTCAGAAGTGACAGCTTCCAGTGGGCGACCGGGACGTGGGTCATCTTCTAGACTTTCTCTCCCTAACTTAAATAATTTTGCCCATTCTTTCACTGTGGAATACAAGGGGGAGGACTGCCTGTATACACAATCCAAGCGCTCTTTAATTTGCGCAGGAGTAAGACCCTCTTTACAAAAGAATTTAATTACTGCACGGTACTCGAGTTTAAACATTGTAAAAATGGGGAGTTTCCTTTAAGGCTGGACACTGAAGAGACTGAGGAAGTGCGGGCGATGGGTATGGAGTGAGCAGGCATGGATCTGCATAGGCGTGCAGGTCCCGGCACGTTTGAAGGAGGGCAAGCAGGACAGGCCAGAAACTTATGGGCCTTACTACGTATTTTGTTTCCTATTGGGGTTTCGGCAAATATGCACATAACAAAAGTTGTTTATTTTGTTATTTAGAGAAACTTGTGTTATATACAATATCGCCGTATACCGAAGTATAAAGGCGTTATACACTAAAAATTATAGCAGGAGTCAACAATTTTATTTGGCACAAAAGACTCATCGAACTAAATAAAGCACTCGGTATGTGTATTAGCACTAACACCTTCCTTATAATAAACCATACTAACATTTCTAGGGAACGGCAGGAGTGGGGCTTATAAGGGAGGCCTGAAATTCATAATAGTGATATTTCGTTTCTTATTGGGGTTTCGGCAAATATACACATAACAAAAGTTATTTATTTTGTTATTTGGAGTGACTTTTGTTATATACACTTTTGTCGTATACCTAAGTATAAATGAGTTATACGTTAAAAACTACTGTGGAAGTCAACAATTTATTTTGTTATTTAGAGAAATTTGCTCAACAATTATTTTCAATATGAACTACCTGATACCTCACCTGAAAAAATTAATTCAAATGTATGTTAATATTTTGTCCTTAATAATTCAAATCTATGCATAATGCACAGAAACCGGGAAATATGACAATATGGAGGACAGTGAAGTCTTACATAAAAAATTAATTTTATTATTAACAAATCCACAGAAACAACGGGTATTAACCCTAAACACTGGGACGGGTAAATGTCAAAATATTGTGCAAAGAAAAGCCTTGCCAAAAAAATACCATCACCATTCAGCCACAAATGAATTCCCGAGTGAAGCTGGGTAGTATCTGAGCTAGTGTACTATAAATATTGTTATATACATTTATTCTCTATCTTGAATATTTAGCGAGATATTTGCATTTTAGCAGATTTCCCTTAAGGGAAATCAGCTATTGAGGTTGTACTCATGATGTGATTTTCGAAATTTTTCTTCAAATGTCCATCGATCCTACCCAGGAGATGACGAAAATGATGTGTAAGTACAGACATAGCCCAATTAATAAAAAGTTACCACAAAGATTGGGAAGTCTATGAAGAGGTTGTGTGCAAATCATCTGATGGCTTGCTGTAATGAGCAGACATCATAATTATTAAAAGAATGGAAAACGAAGGAGTTATCCTAGATCCCACAGTAAGGTTTGAAACCGATATCAAGCAATCAATATAAGTAGACGAGGAAAAGAGAAGGATTTATGAACCTTGCTGTGGGTACTTCAAGAAAAAATACTCAGTTGAAAAATGGAGTGTCAAAGGCTTGCTGATAGGTGCAAGAGGTAGAACATCCCAAAGGACAGCCGAAACTCTAAAAGAACTGGGATTATCCACGAACGACCTCCAGAATTTATGTACAGTCGTTATAAAGCATTCGGCGAGAATTATAAATTATCATTTATACTAATAAAAGCAGGATGCAAAGCTGCACTCCTTTCCACATGACCCATCAAAATGTAATACAAATTTCCTATTTAAAAAAAAAAATTAAAAAAAGAAAAAGATCTTTTTTTAACATTACCCAGTTAGGCAGATTAGGAGGCTGTCACTGAGGGGAACCCTCCAGGAGGGCAGCTTGTTTTGTTTATATATAGACTAGCTCAGAAACACTTTTTGCAACTAAGGCTAATCGGGAAGGGGTTATATACAGGTTACCAAACTTTTCTAGCCAGGGTGGGACTAAGGATTTTATTTAATGAATTTCGTCACTAAATAAATGTCTTTGCCCAGGCGAACTCGCCATTCTAGGTTCACCATGTGAGATTAAGATAAACGCTATATGGCTAACCTGAACCCCCACTTTAGATTAAAGTTAAAGTAAAACAGGATTGCCCGACCATTAATTTTGACCTCGGGTTTGATTTAGAAACAGTTGTTATTACACAGAAAGAAAGAAATTCAAGAAAAAAACAAAGGTATATTTTTATTAGGAAGAAGTCAAAAGCCGTTAAAAAATGGTTAAAATATTTGACCAATATGTCACATTATTTGGTTACTTAAAAAAGCTTTAAAAATAACCCTAGAGTGGTGCTTTCGAATCGTGCCTGGGCAACAGGAATTTATTTAGTAACGGAATTCATTAAATAAAATCCTTAGTGTCCTAAAAGGGTGGTAACCTGTAAATAAACCATCCCAACTAGTCAAAGTAGCAAGTAATGGAAGTTAATAAATTGTGTCGACGAGAAGGCTGGTGATAGCCACTCGAAGGCCAACCTCGCATAGAGCAGGGCATTTACCAACCTCTCATTTTGCAGGTCATTCCAATCCTGGCCTGGGTAACAAACTCTAGTGGAGCCAAGCCTGTCACAATGTTAGCAGCCTCATATGAAACTGTTCTGTAGCCCTTTAACTGTTGTAGAAAAATAGGCGTTGAATTTTGTTTAAGGTAGCTTTATGGCCCCTTTTTAGTAGGGTCCTCCAAGCAGTGGCTGCTTATGTTGCCATTCTGCAAAAAACCAGCCCTATATAAAATGATCGATGGTTTGACCATGTCATCTACAGCCAATGATTAAATGTTTGTCGAGTCCTATTCAGATAGAATGATTTAATTAATGATTTTTTTTCATTTTCAGAGAAGAAAATGCTCCGTTGCCAGAAAATGTGATGGAAAAGGTGTGGGGTGTACATAACACTGCAATGGCCCTAGACGAGAGACGCAAGTTCCTAGCAACGCCTCCTGTATGGGCACCTGCTCTTCTCAATATCATATCGTACCAAATCTCTCCGAGCCACTCTAACTCATAGAAATTTACCAATTTTTATATTCGTTATGTATATAATTTTCCTTTAAATATGTTATTTATTTATTAGTTATGTTTGATATTTAAAGATATGAATAAATTAGATGGATTTTAGTTTCTGCAATCTTCCTTATCTCCTCATAATTTTTATTTCTCCTAAGATAAATTAATTTTCTGGTTGACAATTTTTGTCAGAGAAAGAATTAGATTTGGAAATTTAAAAAATCCGTCACACAGGGGCTGCGTAAACTAAGCAAATTTCCCTCCTGAAATTTAACAATAGATAAGTCTAAATACTGGTAACAAAACACCACCAAATAGGTGAACAAATACAAACCATAATAAAATCCTCTCGATGGGAAGTGTCTGAAATGTAAACAAACAGATCTGCCAACCTCACACCGGAAAGAAAAACAATTACTGAAATATATCATATTATTATTGAAAACTATATACTATATCGAGTATCTAATTTATAATGAATCAGAATAATTTTTATATCAATCAATCAAATTTTAGTAGTCCCAGAACTTAAGATGTGGATGGGGGTCACCATAACATATTTGGTATTTAAGCCATCTCAAATAATGGGGTTTATTATATAACAGAGTATTGTTTATGTAACACGAGTAGAAGTAGGTTTGCTGAAGCCTGAAAAATGCAAATATCTCGGTTAATATTCAAGATAGTGAATAAACTTATATAACAGTATTTTTAGTAAATTTGATTTGCAATAAGATTGTTTCTATACAATTTTTCGATCCGACGTATAGTAACGGAGATATTTGGAATTTTACATAAAACGAGTTTGGTAACGATCAAACAATAATTGTGACCACTAGAGTGGAAGACACACACACACATATATATATATATAAAATTTTGAACGGACCTCATTTTCGTTATCTCCTAGGTAGGATTGATGAACATTTGAAGAAACATTTCAAAAATTGCGTCATGAGTACGACCTCAATAGCTGATTTCCCTCAAGGGAAATCTGCTAAAAAAATGGCTCTATCTTTTTATTAGCTTAATGGTAATGGATTATTGTGGTAGCATTCATGAAATGTTTTTGAACATTTTCTTAGTATAAAACTTTGAAAAAGTTTGGACTGCTGTTTTCTCCATAATGATTGATATGGATTACCACCAATATGTTATTGTTTCACAATGTGAACGTTAATAATGTTTTGTTTGCTGTGTTTCAGATGTTCTGAATCACTTATAATATCAATATAAATAACTTGTAAAGGGTTAAAATAATAAATTCAATGTAGACATAAATATAATTATTGTAATTTTATTTTGAATTCTTACACATAAGACAGAATCAATGACACACATGAAATTTGTCATTAACTTAATATGAAATTTGTATTGGTATTAAGAAATACCAAAATGAAATCTATTGGTTAAGAGTTAAAAACATACCAATTTCCTTGGTAACTGAATTATCTAATTTCCATAACTTGGTTCACAAACATGCCTTAAATTACAATGAAAAGAACACATGAATTAATATAAACTTTGTACTACGAATATTGCCACTATAATCACAACAAGAAGTTATGTCTGCACAATAGAAATAAAGAACGTAATACAATGCATCCTTAAAAATTTACTTTCCTTTTATTCTTATTATACATAAATAAATGATACATTACCTTATCAATTGATAATACAACAGAACTAATTAGTCGTTGAAATTCAAATTGATACAGTTTTAACTAATCTACATTAAAAATTGTGTATGCTCACACATACGAACTACATATCCAAGACACAAGCAAGACAATTTTATGTATCTCATAAAAAGAAGGAGGTTGTTGATAAAGTGCAAAGAATTTATTATACAAGAGAGGTTTTGATGTTGTACTATAAAAACCAGCCCCGGGTACATGATGGGGGAAGTAGAGAGACTAGCAAATTTTATTTCTTTGTTGGCTCTACTAGTTTCACACATTCCGATGCGTCATCAGGAACATTTTCATATGCAGCAATACCAACTCACTACTGCTTAATTGTTCTACTGTATCCACCTGGAGAAGCCAGGGATTAGGAGCCAATAAAAAATTATGCAGCGAAATGGGTGCAAAATATTTCACATGATGAATCATCGGAGAATGCAAACTCAATAGAACAATAAAGAATTCAAAAGTGTTAGTCTCTCGTTTTCCATCTGAAGGAAGTATTGGTTTTGAGGTCACACGTTTCAACAAGAATTGTTTAATAGATAACCGGTGCAAATATTCTACCATCATCTACATAATTTAAAGCGTCACAGAAACATTTACACAAAACTGCCAGAACAATAGCATCAGGTAAATAATAATAAAAGTAAAATGGAAAAGGTAAGTACTTGAGAACTGAAATGAGGATATATATGAAGAGGAGATCTGAAAGTCAAATTTACACTTTATGGGAGTGGCCTTTTACCTTACTTTTTACCAGTTTGTGTTACTTCCTCCCTAGAATTTTTCATTACATCTTTATAGGTTGATAATAAGATTTCGGAAGATGGAATTGTTTTATAAATCTATAATATGGCCTTTCTACAAGACAATTTAACTGAGATCGAGAGATTTATACTCGACATATTTTTTATTTGTTTCTTGATACAGTTTAACTACACGACACTGAATATAGTGGGCAACTGGCTAGTGAAAGGCTTCGTGCTCAATAAAATCATCTCGTAGGAAAGGCCGAATGTACTTAATCATCATCTATTGCCTCTAAATCAGTCCTCAAAACACTTTCCCAATTCCACCTTTATATATGCTCATTCAATGCAATCACCAGGACTTTTACACAATAAAATTAATGATAACTGAGTATTAAAAAGAAACGCAAACCACTAATCGAAAAAATGGAATCGCATCCATTAATTTTTTTTTCCTCTCTCACACTAATAAAAGAATTAATAATACATAAAAATGCTCTAATAATCCAAGTATAAAAGAGAATTCATATAAATGTAAACTATATACCTACAGTGACCTAAGTCGTAAAAATTAATAGTCCTTTAAAAATTGTTATAGGTATAAAAGAAGCTAGTATTTGAGGTTTCTCTTGCGTGATGAGGTACGAGAAGATTTCATTTGGCGGGAGGAGTCGACTCGACTTGACTCCTTATCGTTATAACTATCGCCCCATGACTCTTCTTTACCCCATCTACCACCTTCTCCATCTCTCCTGTCAAATAAAACAAAACCTTAAAAATTATTAATATTAACAAACTATTAAATTAATTTGAGGTAAATGTGTTACAATTAGTTACTCAAAACAAAATTCATTACAAAGTTTGGAATGAATGAAATGTCAGATCCATTTATTAATAAGCAGATTTCCCTTAAGGGAAATATATTTGTCGGTTAATGCTCTAGTGGTCGCAATTTTTGTTTGATCGTTACCAAACTCGATATTTAATCCTTTTGGATAAAAAGGGAGGTCAAGTTTGTTAATGGCAGAAATCGGACCAGTGGGAAGGAACGAGGCAGAAGGCACAAAACAACTCTCGTACAAATAACTCGCTTTATACTTGAGTTACAAAAATATGCATAAAGTAACAATTGTAGAAAATCAATAGTTTTAGCAACATTGTTTCTATAACATTTTACAATATGAATTTTGTAAGGGCTTCATTTTTATTATGTGGGTAGGCTCGATGGACATTTGAGGAAATTTTTTTGAATTGCGCCACGAATACGACCTCAATAGCTGATTTCCCGTGTGGGAATTTTGCTAGTAGTAAGTTACGATACAAATTTTCCAGCAAGTTAAATCATAAATAATTGAAATGCTTATTCTTAGTTTTTTATTGGCCTTTTTCCTATTTTGTATAATTTGTACCAATTCTTTTATGTAGGTTAAATTGAATTAAATAATATTTGGGGCTCAGGTTAGCCATGTGAGTTAAAGCGTTGGCCTTAATCTCACATGGTAAACCTAGAGAGGAGAGTTTGATTCCTGCCTGGGCAATAGGAATTTATTTAGTGACGGACTCATTAAATAAAATCCTTAGTCCCACCCTGGCTAGAAAAGGGTGGTAGATAACTCATCCCAATTAGCCTTAGTTGCAAAAAGTGGACATTAATAAATAATTTAAATTTAAATCTTTTATGAAATTATTAAAGTTGGAATATGTCACATTTTACTAGCATTAACACAATCTAAAGATATTTCAATGTGAAATGTAGTTTATTATGAAATATTTATGAGTGTGTCATTTTTATTTCCTTGTAGGAAGTGAACATTTTTGGCGTTCACATTTAACCCACCACAAACCCATTTTGACTAGTTTTGATTGTTGACTCTGTACATTTCTCTCATAACTCAAAAACGGCATAGAATGTTGATTCCCTAGGCAACTGACATTTCATTCTTCCAACTCCTACAGATAGGGGTACTCATCACAACTAGTGCTACATTGTCGTGCACTGTCAACCTATCAGAATTTTATTTGAACACCCCCAATGTGCTCATGTAAAAAAGTAAAGTTAATTGCTGGTTTAAGGTTATATTTCATTAGCCCCAATCTCCATAGCATTTAGCAAACAACACTGAATGCTCGTCTCTTCAGCAGCATCACACAGGGGCCGGGCCACATAAACTAATATAAAATAGGCTATTAGTCAATAAGTGTCAGCAACTGAAAAGTTGATTAATAGGCTATTAGTCAATAAGCGTCAGCAGCTGAAAAGCTGATTAATAGGCTATTAGTCAATAAGCGTCAGCAGCTGAAAAGCTGATTAATAGGCTATTAGTCAATAAGCGTCAGCAGCTGAAAAGCTGATTAATAGGCTATTAGTCAATAAGCATCAGCAGCTGAAAAGCTGATTGATAGGCTATTAGTCAATAAGCGTCAGCAGCTGAAAAGCTGATTGATAGGCTATTAGTCAATAAGCATCAGCAGCTGAAAAGCTGATTGATAGGCTACTGGTCAATAAGCGTCAGCAGCTGAAAAGCTGATTGATAGGCTATTAGTCAATAAGCGTCAGCAGCTGAAAAGCTGATTGATAGGCTATTAGTCAATAAGCATCAGCAGCTGAAAAGCTGATTGATAGGCTACTGGTCAATAAGCATCAGCAGCTGAAAAGCTGATTAATAGGTTATTAGCCAATTAGCGTGTAGCAGCTGAAAAGCTGATTAATAGGCTACTGGTCAATAAGCATCAACAGCTAAAAAGTTGATTAATAGGCTATTAGTCAATAAGCGTCAGCTGCTGAAAAGCTGATTAATAGGCTATTAGTCAATAAGCATCAGCAGCTGAAAAGCTGATTAATAGGCTAGTGGTCAATAAGCATCAGCAGCTGAAAAGCTGATTAATAGGCTAGCAATCAATCAATAAGCATTGGCTGTCAAAGAGACGATTAATAGGCTAGCGGTTGATAAAGTGTTAAAGCAAATCTGCTGAAATCAGTAGTGCTATCTGGTTTAAAATAGCATATAAATCCCATAATTTCAATATTTATCACAGTTAGCACATTCAGAGAAGTTTGTATGAGTACCCCTTATAATTTGGATCATATAACAATGACAACCTAGAGTAGAGTATTATGTCTGCCATTACTATTGTTCTGATAATTATAAATCTGTTTTATATTATTACTTGTTGAACTAATAATAAACAGTACTCATATCTATCTAATATACAGGGTGGGCCATAAAGTTGGAGGGATTTCAAAAACGCATTACCCGTGAGAGGGGTGCGGGTAGTGGGGATAGGTAGCTTGGTTCTCGGAAATTCAGTCGCCATGGAGCGTTTCACCGGTGAGCAATGTGTAAAGGTGTATTACAAAAATGGCGATTGGTGCATTATTGCGCGGCGTCAATTTCGCTCGCAGTTTAATTTACATGATTTAAACCAATGTCCAAGTGATACAGCGATCAGATCGTGGGTAAGAAAGTTTGAGTCTTTGGGTTCTACATTAATTGAAAAACCTGCGGGACGTCCAAGGTCGGTAAGAACGGAGGAAAATGTAAGCGAAGTCGTGGCGTCCGTACGGCGTGATCCCTAACAGTCATCCCAAAAGAGATCAGCTGAGCTCGCCATATCAAGAACATCATTAAGGCGTACTTTGACTAAAGATCTTAAATTACACCGTTATTTTTAAAAAATAAATTTCCCATTTGTTTACTTTACAATAAATATACTTTTTCTTTCCGCAACTTTGTAGTTTTTTTTATATATTTTTTTATAATCCGTCCAACTTTATGGCCCACCCTGTATCAAGAGTAATTATTTGATTAATTTTGAGTATTAAGAATCAAACATTAGATTGGTAATGTGTCTATACGAGCCAAACCTCATAAACCAACTCAGCTTTGGACTTTGTAAATGTTGAACTATGGCAATAGACATTATATACTTGACTGCATTAGCATTCAAAAATTAGTTAATAAGTGAATACCGACTATTCGTTTCACAAACTACAGAAAATAAAGAATTGTTGCGTGAAAATATTAAAGAAACCACTGCATGTATTTATGAGCAGTATGATGCATGTACTAGTGCAGTATTTACAAATCTAGACAGATTAAAATAAATAGTTGTTTTTCAGAACTATAATTTTTATTCCCTCCGAATGGGCTATGAGCTGAGCCTAGACACTATCCGACGCAAACGATCCTTCCATCGGTTGGATCCTTTCATTTTCTTCGTACTTCTTAAATATCTAATTAACTCTGGTTAATTTTTCATGTACACAGTTTTTGCAACTATATATATATATATATATATATATATATATATATATATATATCTGATTTTAAGGGAAATCTACTAATACTAGGACTTGTCAAAATAAATAAATTTAAAGTCAAAATAATAAATAATTTTGCAAATACTGCATTAGCTGGACACAAAATTTGTTGATTTTAATTTCTTTTAGCAGTTATAAAATACTAAATTTCCAATTTGGCTTAGCTAGATACAAACTATGAAAATGAGAGGATTTGGGCTCGACTATATAAAGTATTAAACTAAACAAAAACAAAATAACGAATGAAGCAGGCAGGAATTACTTATTAGCTACAAATTAAGAAAACAAAACTAAAAATAAAACAAACAAAATATAGCTAAAAAAAAGAAAATATAAACCAATTAACCTTAGCACAGTTAATAATGAAACAAAACGATGCACTGATTTACCAATCTCCTCTATCATCCCTTCTTCTTTTACCATAATTCCATGAATCACCTTCATTTGAGTAATCATCTCTGTATCTAGAACAAAAGAAAAATATACAAGAGTTAAAATTTGAAGTAGCATAATAAGTCCAATTTTCTTTTTCTATAATATACAAAATAATAATTATTGATGAAATATTTCATTCATAAATTAGCGTTTGCACTTAGAAGGAGTATCCTATCAAAGCCAGAAATGAAAATGAAATCTTAAGAGGGGGGAAGAAGAGAGAGATCAAGTGGAGCTTTCTCTCCCATATTGCGGTGTCATTGGAGTTAATTCTTTAATTAAGTAGCAACACAATTATTTAACGATGCTGAGTAGGCACCAATGGAACGGATACAGTCCAACTCAGAGTTCAGTAACCACACTACTAAATAAGATTTAGTATAGGACATCAGACCTCAAAGCCAACACCTCTTGTATGGCAATCAAGAACACAAGGGGGACTCCATGGCAATTTTAAGACATTAAGAGTGTTTGTGCAACTTGCATATTACACGCCATGCCTAAACAACCCCACTGCTACACCTGCATGCCAGCAGGTAAGTGTAGTAAGGTTATGCTTGCCTAATATTTCTTGGAACTACAATTTATTTACTAACACAACAGGAACAAAATAACGTAAATATTACAAAACAAATGAGGAACCAAATTTGAACTGAACAAAACTGGATGACTACCCTTCTCAACTATAGGAGAGTATGAGAGAATGTAGCAGAGCCTAGGCTACGCTTACTTGAATCAAATTACTATACAGCTTGATTACGCAGAGGTTGCATGAATATCCCATCCTTTTAATTGCATCTCTTAAAAATAAAGTGAAGGACATTCTATTTGAAGGAAGAGTGCTTCCTTCTAGTCAGTACCTGCATCAGTAGCTATGGTGGCAAAGTACACGGCAAGACACCAAGGGGTTGAGCCACATTTATAACAATTTTTCTCAAATAAATAATCAATACGATTATAAATTTCCTTTTTATTGCCAATTAAGGATTTGGATATCGTTAAGTGAATAAAGAAATCATTTAAATTTGGCAAAAGCAAAAGGTTAGCACACAGGGCTGTTTCCCCACTACAATCTTGTCTCACCCCATACAAATATTCTAGGTTAGCACACATGACTGTTTTCCACTACAACCTTGTTTCACCCCAAACAAATATTCTAGGTTAGTACACAGGACTGTTTTCCACTACAACCTTGTTTCACCCCATACAAATATTCTAGGTTAGTACACAGGACTGTTTTCCACTACAACCTTGTTTCACCCCATACAAATATTCTAGGTTAGTACACAGGACTGTTTTCCACTACAACCTTTTTTCACCCCATACTATTATTCTAGGTTATCACACTTGACTGTTTTCCAATACAACCTTGTTTCACCCCATACAAATATTCTAGGTTAGCACACATGACTGTTTCCCACTACAATCTTGTCTCACCCCATACAAATATTCTAGGTTAGCACACAGGGCTGTTTCCCCACTACAATCTTGTCTCACCCCATACAAATATTCTAGGTTAGCACACAGGGCTGTTTCCCCACTACAATCTTGTCTCACCCCATACAAATATTCTAGGTTAGCACACAGGACTGTTTCCCACTACAACCTTGTCTCATCCCATACAAATGTTCTAGGTTAGCACACAGGACTGTTTCCCACTACAACCTTGTCTCATCCCATACAAATATTCTAGGTTAGCACACAGGACTGTTTTCCACTACAACCTTGTCTCATCCCATACAAATATTCTAGGTTAGCACACAGGACTGTTTTCCACTACAACCTTGTCTCATCCCATACAAATATTCTAGGTTAGCACACAGGACTGTTTCCCACTACAACCTTGTCTCATCCCATACAAATATTCTAGGTTAGCACACAGGACTGTTTTCCACTACAACCTTGTCTCACCCCATACAAATATTCTAGGTTAGCACACAGGACTGTTTCCCACTACAACCTTGTCTCATCCCATACAAATGTTCTAGGTTAGCACACAGGACTGTTTCCTACTACAACCTTGTCTCATCCCATAGAAATGTTCTAGGTTAGCACACAGGGTTGTTTCCCACTACAACCTTGTCTCACCCCATACAAATATTCTAGGTTAGCACACAGGACTGTTTTCCACTACAACCTTGTCTCACCCCATACAAATATTCTAGGTTAGCACACAGGACTGTTTTCCACTACAACCTTGTCTCACCCCATACAAATATTCTAGGTTAGCACACAGGACTGTTTGCCACTACAACCTTGTCTCGGCCCATACAAATATTCTAGGTTAGCACACAGGACTGTTTTCCACTACAATCTTGTTTCACCCCATACAAATATTCTAGGTTAGCACACAGGACTGTTTTCCACTACAACCTTGCCTCACCCCATACAAATATTCTAGGTTAGCACACAGGACTGTTTTCCACTACAACCTTGCCTCACCCCATACAAGTATTCTAGGTTAGCACACAGGACTGTTTCCCACTACAACCTTGTTTCACCCCATACAAATATTCTAGGTTAGCACACAGGACTGTTTCCCACTACAACCTTGTCTCACCCCATACAAATATTCTAGGTTAGCACACAGGACTGTTTTCCACTACAACCTTGTCTCACCCCATACAAATATTCTAGGTTAGCACACAGGACTGTTTTCCACTACAACCTTGTTTCACCCCATACAAATATTCTAGGTTAGCACACAGGACTGTTTTCCACTACAACCTTGCCTCACCCCATACAAATATTCTAGGTTAGCACACAGGACTGTTTCCCACTACAACCTTGTCTCACCCCATACAAATATTCTAGGTTAGCACACAGGACTGTTTTCCACTACAACCTTGTTTCACCCCATACAAATATTCTAGGTTAGCACACAGGACTGTTTTCCACTACAACCTTGTCTCACCCCATACAAATATTCTAGGTTAGCACACAGGACTGTTTCCCACTACAACCTTGTCTCACCCCATACAAATATTCTAGGTTAGCACACATGACTGTTTTCCACTACAACCTTGTCTCATCCCATACAAATATTCTAGGTTAGCACACAGGACTGTTTTCCACTACAACCTTGTCTCATCCCATACAAATATTCTAGGTTAGCACACAGGACTGTTTCCCACTACAACCTTGTTTCACCCCATACAAATATTCTAGGTTAGCACACAGGACTGTTTTCCACTACAACCTTGTCTCACCCCATACAAATATTCTAGGTTAGCACACAGGACTGTTTCCCACTACAACCTTGTCTCATCCCATACAAATATTCTAGGTTAGCACACAGGACTGTTTTCCACTACAACCTTGTTTCACCCCATACAAATATTCTAGGTTGCACACAGGACTGTTTCCCACTACAACCTTGTTTCACCCCATACAAATATTCTAGGTTGCACACAGGACTGTTTTCCACTACAACCTTGTTTCACCCCATACAAATATTCTAGGTTAGCACACATGACTGTTTTCTAATACAACCTTGTTTCACCCCATACAAATATTCTAGGTTGCACACAGGACTGTTTCCCACTACAACCTTGTTTCACCCCATACAAATATTCTAGGTTAGCACACAGGACTGTTTTCCACTACAACCTTGTCTCACCCCATACAAATATTCTAGGTTAGCACACAGGACTGTTTTCCACTACAACCTTGTCTCATCCCATACAAATATTCTAGGTTAGCACACAGGACTGTTTTCCACTACAACCTTGTTTCACCCCATACAAATATTCTAGGTTAGCACACAGGACTGTTTTCCACTACAACCTTGCCTCACCCCATACAAATATTCTAGGTTAGCACACAGGACTGTTTCCCACTACAACCTTGTTTCACCCCATACAAATATTCTAGGTTAGCACACAGGACTGTTTCCCACTACAACCTTGTCTCACCCCATACAAATATTCTAGGTTAGCACACAGGACTGTTTTCCACTACAACCTTGTCTCACCCCATACAAATATTCTAGGTTAGCACACAGGACTGTTTTCCACTACAACCTTGCCTCACCCCATACAAATATTCTAGGTTAGCACACAGGACTGTTTCCCACTACAACCTTGTTTCACCCCATACAAATATTCTAGGTTAGCACACAGGACTGTTTCCCACTACAACCTTGTCTCACCCCATACAAATATTCTAGGTTAGCACACAGGACTGTTTTCCACTACAACCTTGTCTCACCCCATACAAATATTCTAGGTTAGCACACAGGACTGTTTCCCACTACAACCTTGTCTCATCCCATACAAATATTCTAGGTTAGCACACAGGACTGTTTTCCACTACAACCTTGTTTCACCCCATACAAATATTCTAGGTTAGCACACAGGACTGTTTTCCACTACAACCTTGCCTCACCCCATACAAATATTCTAGGTTAGCACACAGGACTGTTTCCCACTACAACCTTGTCTCACCCCATACAAATATTCTAGGTTAGCACACAGGACTGTTTTCCACTACAACCTTGTTTCACCCCATACAAATATTCTAGGTTAGCACACAGGACTGTTTTCCACTACAACCTTGTCTCACCCCATACAAATATTCTAGGTTAGCACACAGGACTGTTTTCCACTACAACCTTGTCTCATCCCATACAAATATTCTAGGTTAGCACACAGGACTGTTTTCCACTACAACCTTGTTTCACCCCATACAAATATTCTAGGTTAGCACACAGGACTGTTTCCCACTACAACCTTGCCTCACCCCATACAAATATTCTAGGTTAGCACACAGGACTGTTTCCCACTACAACCTTGTCTCATCCCATACAAATATTCTAGGTTAGCACACAGGACTGTTTTCCACTACAACCTTGTCTCATCCCATACAAATATTCTAGGTTAGCACACAGGACTGTTTCCCACTACAACGTTGTTTCACCCCATACAAATATTCTAGGTTAGCACACAGGACTGTTTCCCACTACAACCTTGTTTCACCCCATACAAATATTCTAGGTTAGCACACAGGACTGTTTCCCACTACAACCTTGTTTCACCCCATACAAATATTCTAGGTTAGCACACAGGACTGTTTCCCACTACAACCTTGTTTCACCCCATACAAATATTCTAGGTTAGCACACAGGACTGTTTCCCACTACAACCTTGTTTCACCCCATACAAATATTCTAGGTTGCACACAGGACTGTTTCCCACTACAACCTTGTCTCATCCCATACAAATATTCTAGGTTGCACACAGGACTGTTTCCCACTACAACCTTGTCACATCCCATACAAATATTCTAGGTTGCACACAGGACTGTTTCCCACTACAACCTTGTCTCACCCCATACAAATATTCTAGGTTAGCACACAGGACTGTTTCCCACTACAACCTTGTCTCATCCCATACAAATATTCTAGGTTGCACACAGGACTGTTTCCCACTACAACCTTGTTTCACCCCATACAAATATTCTAGGTTGCACACAGGACTGTTTCCCACTACAACCTTGTTTCACCCCATACAAATATTCTAGGTTAGCACACAGGACTGTTTTCCACTACAACCTTGTCTCATCCCATACAAATATTCTAGGTTAGCACACAGGACTGTTTTCCACTACAACCTTGTCTCACCCCATACAAATATTCTAGGTTAGCACACAGGACTGTTTTCCACTACAACCTTGTTTCACCCCGTACAAATATTCTTATTTATCGAAAACAAGAAACAAATTTTGGTTCATCAGCCGTTGAAGGCTGAGCGTAGGAACACGGATTGATGGGAGATCGGCTCCTTCGCCTCATGGTGCTAAATGAGCACTGGTGATACTTTAAAGGTTCGTACCCGCACATCTAAATAAAATTAGTGTGCAATATCTGACCCTTGCATCTTTAGTAGAGCAATTTTGTGCACATTACCCCTACAACACCCTTGTGACATATAAAATATCAGTATACTAGTGTTAATTAAACACACAGAAAAATTACCTTTTATTCCATGAATTGGAGGGACGCATAGGTGCAGAATCCATAAGAGAAGGTATAAAAGCTTGCATTTGCTGCTGAACAGCTTGAAGATTCTGCATTACTCCACTTGCCACTTGATCCAACTATAAAAAAATTTATAATTTAATTATTAAAAAGTTCGTCACGCAGGTGCTGCGTAAACTAAGCAGATTTCCCATGTGAAGTTTTACAATAGAGAAATCTGCATACTGGTAATACAAGCCCACCATGAGTAAATACAAACGGTAATAAGAAATCTTTCAGTTAATTTTAATAAATTCCCAACTGAAATGGCTTCTGAATTGTAAAAATAATTTATATTTTAATAACTCAAATTTTAGTATTACAAGAACTAAAGAAGGGGGGGGGGGTGGATGAACACACCGTATTTGCATAAATCACACAAAGTAACGAAGGTAAGGTAAGGTTAGAAGAAGCTTCCATCTGAGTCAAAAAGTTACGAAAACGGCCAAACTAATCCGAACAATACTCGACCATAGCCTTCATAAAAATGCAAATATCTTGGTTAATATTCAAGATAGAGAATTCTTACACATAAGACAGAATCAATGACACACATGAAATTTGTCATTAACTTAATATGAAATTTGTATTGGTACTAAGAAATACCAAAATGAAATCTATTGGTTAAGAGTTAAAAACATACAAATTTCCTTGGTAACTGAATTATCTAATTTCCATAACTTGGCTCACAAACATGCCTTAAATTATAATGAAAAGAACACATGAATTAATATAAACTTTGTACTACGAATATTGCCACTATAATCACAACAAGAAGTTATGTCTGCACTATAATCACAACAAGAAGTTATGTCTGCAAATTGGGCGACTAGGAAGAAGTAAGTACCTGTGATCGTCCAGGACCCATCCAGGGGTCTGGCCGTTGCCAAGGACCTGGTCTATCGCTGTATGGACCTCCTCTCATTGGCCCGGGAGGTCCCAATCGCTTGAGTGGCGATGATAATGCGCCAGGCGGTCCAAGCAATGGTCTAGGAGCTGGCGCATTCTCTCTATGGAACTGCTGAGTTGCGTAAGGAAGTAGTCCATTGAAGAATATAGCCAAACCAATTCTAAAAAGAAAAGAGTAATTAATTAAAACAAGTTTTAGAAATAAGTAAGAATGCAATGTTATTTATTAATATCCACTTTACGCTCCTAAGGTTAAGTAATTGGGATGGGTCATCTATACGTTACCACCATTTTTTAGGTGGGACTAAGGCTTTTATTTAATCAGTTCATCACTAAATAAGTTCTACTGCCTAGATGATAATCAAACTCATGACTCTAGGTTGAGACCAACAACTAAGATCAGACGGCTAACCTGAGCACCCAATAAGAGTTGCGACCTGTAGATCTTACCAGTCCCAATTAGCTTAGTAGCAAAAATGTACATTAATAAATAAAAAAAATGAAAAGGTCTTCATATTATAAAAAATATGATGTGGACACCTAGTGTACTTCCATTAAATTAAAAAGTCTGTCACTCAAGGTCTGTGCAAAACTAAGCAGAATTCCCACTTGCTGGGATGACACACTTGTGATCTCATCCCATCATGTATTCTCTATTTCTATGTAAAATATGAAAGAAAAAAAAAAACGATGAGTAAAGGGAGGGGGGATTGCAGAAACAAGAAGGCACAAATAACAAGCTTAATATTTGAATTTAAAAAAGTCCGTCACGCAGGGGCTGCGCAAACTAAGCAGAAACGGCTTCTGAATTGTAAGAATGATTTATATTTTAATAACTCAAATTTTAGTAGTCCAAGAACTAAAGAAGGGGTGGGGGGTGTGAACAGAACGTATTTGCACAAATCACACAAAGTAACGAAGGTAAGGTAAGGTTAGAAACCACAGATAAGGTTAGAAGAAGCTTCCACCTGAGCCGAGAAGTTACGAAAACGGCGACCTAATCCTAACTATACCCGACTACAGACTTCATAAAAATGCAAATATCTCGGTTAATATTCAAGATAGAGAATAAATGTATATAACAATATTTATAGTAAATTTAATTTACAATAAGATTGGTTCTATACAATTTTTCGAACCGCTGCATAATAACAGAGATATTTCGAATGTTCGAAAATCCCCCCTCTAGTCCGATTTCAGCCATTAACGAACTTGATCTGTCTTTTTACATAAAACGGTTAAATATCGAGTTTCGTAACGATCAAAAAAAAATTGCGACCGCTAGAGCGTTGACATATATATATATATATACACAGGGTGCAGCAGAGATTACGGACGGTTTTTAAAAAGTTATAAAACAGTTAATTTTTACTCAAAAACAAATTTATTGATGCAATAAGGTTCACAAGAAAATAGCATTTGAGACAGTCAAGTGTGGAAAATAACCTCAGGCATGTGGTGGCCGAAATCGTTGATGCAGTGCTGGAGGCGTTCTTGGAAGTTCGCATAGACTCTCTCCAACATTGCTCCCTCAACTTGGGCGACTTCCACGCGAATTTCGTCCTTCAATTCGTCCAGAGTTCGGGGCTTGTGTCCCAACCCGACGTGTGTGGTTCCAGCAGGATGGCTAGAGTATACGGCCTGAGGTTATTTTCCACACTTGACTATGTCAAATGCTATTTTCTTGTGAACCTTATTGCATCAATAAATTTGTTTTTGAGTAAAAATTAACTGTTTTATAACTTTTTAAAAACCGACCGTCCTCATTTTTTTAGCAGATTTCCTTAATGGAAATCAGCTATTGAGGTCGTACTCATGACGTGAGTTTCGAAAAAATTTCTTCAAATATCTAGCATTTATCTATATATATATATATATATATATATATATATATATATATATATATATATATATATTTGTCTGTTAACGCTCTAGCGGTCACAATTTTTGTTTGATCGTTACCAAACTCGGAATTTAATCGTTTTATGTAAAAAGGAAGATCAAGTTCGTTAATGGCTAAAATCGGACCAGTGGGAGGGGGGGTTTAGAGAGAGGGATTTTCGAAAATTCGAAATATCTCCGTTACCATACGTCGGATCAAAAAATTGTATCGTAACCATTCTTATTGGAAATTAAATTTACTATAAATATTTTTCTATTACATTTATTCTCTATCTTGAATATTAACCGAGATATTTGGATTTGTATTGTGAGTGTGGTTGGTTCGGGAGTTGCCGCCGAGCGCACTAGCGCTAGTGTGGCCGTTTCACTAACTATTCGTCCTCGGGAGAATAGGTTATTACTAGGCAGATTTCTCTATTGTAAAACTTCACGTGGGAAATCTGCTTAGTTTACGCAGCCCCTGCGTGACGGACTTTTTCGACATCTCCTGGGTAGGATCGATGAACATTTGAAGAAATTTTTCGAAAATCGCGTCATGAGTACGACCTCAATAGCTGATTTCCCTTAAGGGAAATCTGCTAAAATGCATAGAACAACAATTCTAGACCAACCATAGTTTAACAAGATTGGTCCTATAATATTTTGCAACACTTAACAACAGATTTATTTTGAATTTTAGAATCCCCCCCCCCTAAACCCACACTATTTCATGTCCAATTTCGGGCACTAATATGATTTTCAGTGATTTCAAATTTTCAAAATTCCCTCCCCTCTCCTGTCCAGTTTTGGGCATTAACAAACTTGAACTTTCTTTTTACGAAACGATTAAATATCGAGTTTGATAACGATCATACAAAAATTGTGACTGCTGGAGCGTTAACAGACAGATATATATATATATATAAATATATATATACTAGCTAAGGTACCCGGCTTTGCTCGGGAATTCATTTGAGGTTTAATGATGATGGTATTTTTTTGGCAAGCCTTTACTTTCCACAATATTTTAACATTTCCCGATGTATACCCATCGTTGCTGTGGATTTGTTTATAATAAAATGATTTGTTATGTAACCCTTCACTGTCCACAATTTTTTTATATTTCCCGTCTCCTGTGCATACGGTTTTTTTTTAATATTTATAATTCATAATCATAGAAGTATTCTGTCCGCCAAACTATGTTTGAATTAAACTTCCTTTCCCTTGATACGGTACAAAGACCAACAGTGACTGAAAACGGAACAGAAAATGTAATATAGCAAATTTTTATTTCAGGCTTCTCTTATAACCCCCCCCCCCTTAGAACCTAAAAAAATTAATATAGCTTATAATCATTTAATTATTAATGCTAATTCACATGCCGAGTTTTGCCAAGTTCCGTTCAATCGATAGTGCCAAATACAATTGTCGGTTACCGTTTTACTTTCCAGTGTACAGGTATATCTCGTTTATACTTCATATACGACAAAAGTGAATATAACAAAAGTCACTCTAAATAACAAAATAAACAACTTTTGTTATGTGCATATTTGCTGAAAAAGTAATAGGAAACGAAATATCGCTATTTTTAATTTCAAGCCTCCCTTATAACCCCCACTCCTGCCAGTCCCTAGAAATGTTAGTATGGCTTATTATAAGGAAATCGTAAGTAGTAATTCACATAGCGAGTTTGGTTTAGTTCGGTTGAGTCTTTCGTGCCAAATAAAATTGTTGACTCCCGCTATAATGTTTGGCGTATAACGCATTTGTACTTCGGAGTATAACGAAAGTATATATGACAAAAGTTACTCTAAATAATAAAATAAATAACTTTTGTTATGTGCATGTTTGCCGAAAAACCAATAGGAAACGAAATATCGCTATTTTTAATTTCAGCCCTCCCTTATAACCCCCACTCCTGTTCGTCTCAGAGAATATTAGTATAGCCTAAAGTCTAAGTTAGGCTAGTAGTAATATACATACCAAGTTTCATAAAATTCGGTTCAGCCGTTTATGCGTGAAAAGGTAACAAACAAACAAACAAACAGACACGAAAAAAACAAAATGCAGTTGGTGGAAAATGGGCACAAAATGGTGTCTATGACATGTGAAATGAAAAGTTATCGTGAAATTTCGAGAAAAAAATCAATGTACAGACAGAGGTTACAATTTTATATATTTATATAAAGCAGAAAATTATAAAATATAAATATATTCCATTAATTTTTAAACTAGTGAATGTGTAGAACAATAATTGTAGAACATTACACATTATTAACAAGATTTGTTGTCTTGCAGTTTTTGATCTGATGCATAATAACTAAAGTATACACATACACAATTTTTAACTTCAGCACTTTTCTAAACCACCTCACTCTTCATGAAAGTTTTTTTTTTTTTATGTTAAAGAAAATAGGTTCTGTAGAGATTATTTTTCCAATTACTAGTAGGTACTCAGATTTGCAAAGTATTTTTAACACACTCAAAATTTCCTCACCCCTCAAACAATATGTATATCCAACAAACTTGGATTTATGAATTTCGCTTTTTGAACAGTATTTCGGGATCTAGGGGCAGAAAAATGATGTAATCTTTGCCCCAGAGCTTTCTGCATGCCCTACAATAATAGCTAATTCCCTATTCCCTAATTATAAGCAAAAGAGAAAATGCATACATTTTTTTGCTCAAAAGGGAATTCAATTACTGATGGTTACCTCTTCTCAGAAAATTGAATCAATAATACAAATCTTCATTGCTATCCTAAAATAAAAAGGACTTAATTCTTGGAAAGAATAGGTATTCAGGCTAGGTAAGTAATAATATAAATGGAAAATACACCTTACCTTTCAGTGAATGGAGCCAAATCGACTGGGTACATATGTGTAATTTTTAGTTTGGAATAAATAGTTTCGAACTGCTTCTTCTGTTGCTCTATGTAACTTGATGGGGGGTTCTTATTCCAATAAGAAACGGAAATAATGTTACTTATACCAGACACCAAAAACCTGTCTGCCAATGTTGGTTCTGCAAAAAATTTGCAATATATTAAAAATAAATAACAATATAAAATATTCTTATAATTGTGAAAACAAATGTTTGTTCCAGTGAGTATTTAAAGTCTTCTGCTTTCTATGTAGGTAGGTGTTTTATACCAATACCACCCACTAACTTAGCCTATATAGCTGAAAGTATGAATATTTTCTATCAAAGCAAAACCCCTAAATAAGCAACTACTAAGCATGAAAATGGCTTTCAGGAAATTCAAATGCATTTATTAAAAAAAAAATACCAAAAGTCCATCACACAGGATCTGTGTAAACTAAGCAGATTTCCCACGTGCTGGTAAACATACCAAAACTTATGAGTAGAAGTGGAGAAGGAGGAGCATACTGATGGCAGAAAGCAAAAGACTATGAATAACTTGGTTAATACTTGGGATACGGAAAAATGCAATGAACAACAATTGTAGAGCACCAATAGTTTAACAAGATTTGTTCCACAACATTTTATGATCCGACTTATAATAATGGATATTTTGAAGTTTCAAATTCCATCCATTCTAACCCTCCCCTATTCCGCCCCCGATTTCTACCAATAACAAATACAATCTTTAGTGTTGACTGAACGGTTAAATATTGAGTATGGAATAGAAGAAATAAATCTTTTTGATTAATGCCTGCAAAATCTTACTTAAAAACATCATCACTACATAAATGCATGCGTCTCACAAAGTTAACATTCAATGAAAACAATATGAAACTCGCATTGAATAATGATTGTCCACATCGTACTACTATAATCAGGTGGTACAGAGAATTTGAAAGGGGCAATTTGACTCTGGAGGATGCTGAGAGAGAAGGAAGGCCAAGGACGTCTGTAACAGAGGAAAACATTTCGGCTGTGAGGAAAATGCTTAATGAAGACTGGCTAGTGACACATCAGCAGATAGAGGAGACCTTACACCTTCATGCACCAGCAATTCATTCGATTCTGCGAAACCATTTAAAGGTAAAGAAACTTTGTTGTCTTTGGGTGCCCCATAGTCTGATAGAAGAGTAAATGACACATCGTGTGACTTGGTGCCGAAAGGTGCTGAAATAATTTGAAAAGGGACAATCCCAATATGTGAATAGCATCGTGACAGGGGACGAAACTCGGCTATACTAATATTATGTGCTGGCCAAGCCTCAAAACAAAGTTTGGGTCTTTAACGATGAGGATACACCAGTAAATGTCAGAATATCTCGATCTGTAAAGAAAAAAATGGTCGCTGCATTTTTCAGATCCAGTGGAAATGTAGAGCGTGTTGTTTTGGACACACAGACGACAGTTGCAGCTAAGTGGCACACTGAGTAGTGCCTGCCTTAAGTCATAGGACCCCTGAAAAACCTGCGACCAAAGTCAAGAATGGACATCTGGTGCCTCGACCATGACAACGCTCCAGCTCACCGTGCCAGGGCTTGCACCGAGTATTTGGCCACTACTGGGCTGAAACTTCTTGAGCAGCCTCCTTACAGTCCAGACCTTGCTCCCTGACACTTTGCACTGTTCCCGCATGTGAAAATGGAGCTGAAAGGATAACGTTTTTCTACTGACGAGGACCTTCTGAGGGATTGGGCCTCACTCCCGGATGAAACTTGGCAGAACTGGTTTAAGGGCTGGTTCCGACGAATGGAGAAGTGTATTAAATGTGGTGGAAATTATTTCGAGAAAATTAAATAAATAAACCTGTATTGCAAAACTTTTGTAGTGACCTATGTATAATGAGTGCAACTTCAATAGCTGATTTCATCTGCTACAATAGTCCCTCAAGAAGGAGCTGTGTAATTTTCAATTTTTCTTGGATGCACATAATTTATAGAATATATTTTAATTTCAAATCATAGTCCCACGATCTGGCACTATGCACAAAACTAGACATGTCTCTGTAGAGAAGCTAGCAGAAAGTTAAATAAAATAAAATGAGAACATAAATGTAATTATATTGACAGGTATAAGCACCGAAGCAGGTACAAAAGTACTATCGAGTAGAAGATAAAAATACTACTAAAAAAATAATTATAAACAACCAAGTACTTTTGAAAAAACAAATCAACAATAAAGACGAATTATGAACTAATGCACAAAAAAAGAAAACAACATTTAAATGTAATTATGTAATAATATTCTATTCTGTATTAATTAACCTAAATTTTTTTTAAAAAACTCCCCCCCCCTGTAATGAACAACCATCCAACAAGCATTCACTTTTCCAAAAAAGTACTCATAATTAGACAATATTTGGGTCACTTACTCTACTTATTTTGATATAATTCTTACTTGTAAACTGCCAGAAAACAGCAATTGCATTGTCAGCGGGGAAGGTTTTCCTGTGATGAGTCTTAGCATTCGTGAATTCAATGTTATTCAGGCTAATGCTCTTAGCCCAGTTTTGTAATTCGATCAAATTCTCCTTAGTCCACGAGAAAAACATAGTAACATGAGCACATTTCTGAAAAATATTTAAAAAATGAGTATAGGCACTGGTGGCAAAATAAAATGTTAGAACAATAAAAGAGTGAAATATTTTGTTACAAAATGTTCTATGTACTTAATGTTATTAATACATATGAAATTGTAACTGTTTACATAATTTAATAAGCCTTATTAAACCAGGCGCAGAAGTCAGTTATTTGTAAATTTGGAAAATTTTAGAGAAGAGGTTGATCCAAAAAGGCAGTAACAATTTTAACATCCCCTCAAAATGAAACATTTCATTATTAAATTTTGGAATAAGTGCTTTTAATTTAAACAACATCTTTCTTTAGAAGAGGCTAATAGTTTATAATTAAATTATTTTATATCAATCAAATCAGTATAATATGTGGTAATAGTTTCTTTAAACAATTATGTATATGTCAAACAAGGAAATTCATTGTGGCGGTGGACCTAAATGCTTCTGATTGATTCTTCAGAGATCTGCATTATCACCTACAAAATCCTGAATTCAAGTTTTATTTATTATTATATGGGTTAAGAGTACCATACATATTGCAAGCGAATATGATATTAGTGTTAACACTACTGGAGTGGAATAGGCTGAGTAGGGGAGTAATCTCTTTGGTTGGCAACATTGCTACACCCTTTGAGAGTTAATAAGATGGTGTCGGCATGCACAAGATGTCACGCTGCACTGCCTATACAGAAATAATGAACCATTTACCTATAACTCATGCCTCAAGCATTCTCTTTCATTTTCTTTAGTCTTAATAATAAAGCTAATTCTATAAAATTTGATGAAAAATTATTCCATAAGTGAAAGTTTGTAGTACTTATAGTAAATACCACTTACAATAAATACCAGACATTCTATGATTATGGCATTATAAAGTTAGTGGAAAGATGGGAAAAAGTCGTATTATATAATGGTCAATATATTGCACTTTCATATAAATATTATGTCTATAATACACTCGAGTTTTATTTCACCCTCAAAAACCGAAGACTTATTTGCCAAGCCAATACAATTTTCTATCAGTATACTTTCCAAAATTCAGAGTCCACTACACAACAGAAAATAGTTGGTTGTTGAAGTTTAGAGTCCTGGAAATTTGTAATCTATTGCAACAAAATGCTACCATCAAACTAATATTTATTATAAAAAATATAAACCTAGTGATATAAATCGGAAAGGGGTACGTACAGGTTGCAGAATTAATGTTGAAAAGAGTTATAGCAAGTACTAAATTGGGATAAGGAAGTGTGTGTGTGAGGAGAACTGAAATTGAGAATGGTGCAGAGGTGGGTGCATCAGCTATAAGAGGAAATAGCCTTCAATGTTGCCGCTCATTCTTCAATATTTCATAATAATATATGAAAACTTGTGACACTAGGTGCAGATACAGTATAAACAAGAAAAATGTATTTTGTAAAAAACTCATTAAAGGTGGTGTAAATATCACATGTTAAATTTTGAAATAACACATTCCTTACCTATTATTATTAATTGGAAATAATAATAATAAAAATAACTAAATAACAATATTCTAACTTTTAATTACTTACCACTAAATACAAGATATATATTATCTTCTTGAGAGATTACAATGCTCATCATCACATGTCTTTCAATTTTCTTTTGGAGATGAAGCCAAATTTATAGTGTGGTTGGACGTGATAAGAGCCAATACGTTTCCAAATGTGAACCCAAATAGTAAGTTAAGCTAGTAATGAAGTACTAACTCGATGTCTACCTAGTATTCCCACGACATATTGTCAGTCCTTCTGGGCGACTGCTCAGTCAAACCCATCAACACAACGACTTTTTGAGATTAATAGCCACCCAAACACACTGGAAAAATTTGGCCGCATCTTTTACAAAGTACGACGAAGGGAAAGTCTTGTATACCTACCAAATCATCAATTACCGAAGAGGTGTAGAGCTGGAATGTAGAAGTTCATGTATATGATCCTTCTACAAAAATATGAACACATTTAAAGGTTGATCCATAAAATCAGTTTTTACCCACCCTTGAAAATACAATTACTTGTATTACAGTGGGTTCAGAATGTACTATATATCATCCTGAAATTTGTTAAATTAATGAAGATAAAAAGAGGGAAACAAGATTTTATGCTTCCCTAAATGCTATTTAATGGCTATGAAAATGATAAAAGGAAATCCATTTTCAATCATTTTTGCAACACCCACGTCTAAAGAAAATATTTATTATCGTCACATCAAAGATGTGATGATTTCAGCCAAAAAGACTGTAGTACCTTGGCAAAGTAGAGGCCAACTAGCCTGAAAGGAGATGCGAGGTAGACCCTTGTCGAAGAATTAAAGCCGGCATGAGCTTCAATGAGACCAAGGATTGGTCGGAGAGCATCAATAGGTGGCCGACTCCTCTCCCCAGTCAAACGATGAAGAACGCCATTCAAGTAGTCCGGAACAAATGATAGACCAAGGATGTGAGTTGCTAATACGGATGCTTCGTCCTTCAGGCTGCGATTAAAGGAATACAAAAATAATAAAAGATGAAGTTAAAATAAATGTTTGGCTTTCTTTCTGTTCAATTGTTTTTTGTAAAAAAGGCAATAAAGCCAAAGGCCAGTTCTTTTGAAAGAACTGCTATGTAAACTGAATAGTTTACAATAAAATGACATAAGCAGCATTCAATGGAACTACTGCTGAATAGTAATAGAAGAGCTACTTTTTTTTCAAAATATAATCTTAATTTATCAACCGAACTAAAAATTCAGAATCTATAAATTGGGAAAAGAAAGTTATATATATTATCATTGAAATAAATGAATTAGGGAATAGAGCTCACTGAGATTCTATCTCCGAAATCAGCACATTCATTCCAAGAATGACTTGAATCTACCTTAATTTATTAATTTACATTTTCCTAACACAAATTGTAGAAATATATTTAGAGTATCACAAACAAGGAGGGTTCATATCAACATCTGTATTGGATCTCAATGGAACAAACAAAATTACTCTGTAAAAAATATCACGGAAAATTTATGGTTTGGGAACTAACTTTTTTCTCGCTGCAAATCTTATATTATCTCTACGATTATTCTTTACTCTTTCCCGATCTAATAAGTTGAAGCACCTTCTATGATCTTTGGGTACGAAATTTCCCATTCATGTCTTTCCATATATTTTTATATTTTGACTTATGAACATTATTTAACTTATGTTCATGTAGGTCTCTGTTGAAATTTCATTATCAAACACATTTATGGGGGGTTCCATAGACTTAGAGGATTTGGTTGGCTATTAAATGTATAGATACGTTTGTTAAAACCTAAAATTAAAGTATTTCAATGCTTCTATTATCTATAACTATCCTTAATTGAGAATTACTAAAACTAAAGAACCACAACCTTTTGCTAAGAGGATACCTATTCTCTATATCAATCTCTCCTACCATGTATGTTGTTGATTTGTAATGGCGTGTAAACAATAAGGAAACTTCTAGCGAAATTTCACTAAGAATAATTCATGGTGTTAACTGATCAGGAATAATGGTACATATATTGCTATATTTTCCTTTTAGTGATATGAGAAGAAACTACAATAGAGGATTTTTTCTAAATTCCACTCAATTACTCTTTAAGAGTTGAGAAATCAATGCTTGCGTAAAGTTTCAATGTTTTAATCCGTCCTGAAAAATTCACTTTGCTATTTTTTTTAAATAGTATAAACAACTTATTTTTTGCTATCACATTTGTGTCCCTACTGCATTGATTATTCGTTATAAAAATGAAAATCTTTGGCTCGAAACTCATAGAGGGTCAAAAATTAGCAGAGGGCTTTGTCGGGGGCCAGCTGGAAGTACCTACGATGGCATTCAGAACAAACATTACTCTCCTTTATTGAAGTAACTACAATCACTTATTGAATTGGCTCATGATGTTGGAGAACAAGTAACATGTCCAATCCCAAACCAAAACCTGCTAACAGCATATCTGAATCAAATTTATCATATTTCTCAAGTTTCAGACCATTCTAAGAACAATGTAATCCAAATTGAGAATCATCTGCCCACTTGATTGTTACTCAATCATTTCAAAATAGCTAGGCAAATTTCAATGGACTTCAACTATCCAAATTACAATTCGGCTATACAAGAAATTGAATTTGTAACAATGAGCAGGGTTACTTCGATATTTGCCAATATTTCCGTTTGTATAGTTTTTATCAAGAAAAACGACTACTTTCAAGGTGGTTTACTCTAAAGGCAAAACATAAATTCTTCAAATCTCATGAATATAAGTTTTAAGCAGATTGTGTTTAGAATATATTTTGAGCCCTTACAGATTTTGAAGTTTTTACTTCTGACTTCCAGTGTCAATATATGTAAGTTATCTAGGTGATTACTGCCGACTTCCGATCACCACCTCATACTCCTATGGTATTATATCTGATTCCCGGAGCAGATATTATCCATTATTTTCCCTACTGAAGAGATGCAACCAGTTTTATAGGAAACTTGATATTTATTTCAGCCAATAAATAGTAATAAGTTTGTCAATATTTGTCCAATGCCCATTCCATGCTTCAAGGGTGAAACAATAACATAATTGTAATATATTGAAAGTAAAGGGATTATTCACTGTTTACTTTAGCCGTATATTTATGTTTCGATGGTAGAGTAGTGTTATCATAATTCATTGAACATGCAATAGAATATGTGTATTTCAATTCAATTATGAAGAACAGCTATTGTCAATATAAATCCCTCTACTTTCCACTTCACGGATATAACAATTGAATGACTGTACAGTTATTGTTCATGCTACAGAACATTTGTGGAATATGATGATGAACATGACAGTTTATTTTTGTGTATACGTTAATACAATCTTCAGTTATACTTATTTGTGAATCCAATACTAATTCAATTAATTTATGGATAATGGTTATTTTAAATATAATTTTATCAATTTTGACTTACTGTCCTTCACACGCCCTATTTCACACCCGTGGGTAACAGCTCATTTTCCATTTTGTCCAGATCAAAGGACTTATTTCATAATATTTCTTCCTCTCTGTTTTTCCCTTTAATGATGATACGAAGTTCCCTTCATTTGGATAAATTAGAGTATTACTTTTTAAAGTATATTGTTAATTTCTAGAGTAGCCTAAAAGTTGATGTTTGTTTCATTGGAATCCATTGTTACTACTGGCTGCCCCCTCCTTGTAAGTTGAAGGACAAAGGTGGATATAATTCGAACGTGAAGAAATAGAACAAACTTACTTAGTAGAGTAGGCCATGATGAGATAAACGGAATCAAGGCTATATTTTTTCCCTTCGCCACTGTAAAACTTGTCTATTTTCTCCTTTGCCTCTTCTGTCTTTTTCTTTATCATAACAGAGTATGACTCGTCATGATTTTGAACATCATTTTCGTTTTCAGAGGCTTCTTTCTCGACTCCATCTAAAACACATAACAAGGATTTTTATGAACAAATTATAACACCAGTTTTTTATATTAAGGTAATAATGCAATATAATACATTATGGAATGTCTCCATGGTTAACTGGAATAAGGATCCATGTTACACGTATGTTAAAATTTCATTTTGCAAAAAGAATGTTGCGTATGATGTACTATAAAATTAGCATGTTGGCTAGCAAATGCAAGATAACTCGTACTCGTAGTTTGTCATTATAGACCTACTACCAAGTTACTTTGTTGTTTAATGACTCATAATTGTTTTTCACAAAGAGCTCCCTTAAGCAAAATTAAGATAAAAAAAAAAAAAAGTATATACTCTTGTAACTCTCTTATAATGATAATTGCTAACTATAATTAAATAGTTTTCTTATTCAAAAAGTCTTAAAAAATATCGAAGGCAGTCAACACTTAAATACAGCATTTTTAATAATTATTGACTCCATTGACTTTCTCAAGAATACAAAATATTAATAATCTATAGAAACACATATAAAACAGTAATAAATACCTTCGGTCAACTGCTTGAATCTAACTGCAATTATCTTTGGTATTTTGGGTATGATAACAGTCATGACAAACCGGGCACACAATGTCATTTTGACAGAAATACCGAGGATGTCACCTTCTTTCTTCACGTGATTATATGGCTTTAGTCCAAGTTCGGGTAGTGCAGCAACAAAAGCCTTCACAAATTGAACCAATCGTTAGAAAAATTAAATATATTAAAAATACAGAAATATATTTTTAGAAAAAGGTCTTAAGTCTTAATGAACTAGAAGGTTCCTGTATGTGTTAGAATTATTAATTGTAAGCCAACAATAATAAACCCTTGGTTCTAAAACAGCATTTCACCCTAGAGAACCTACAGGAATATGTCCTCAAATAATGAACTGCATCAAGAAATAACATTTATATTATTATTTATTAATGTCCACTTTTTACTACTATGTCATATTGGGATGAGTTTTCTACAGGTCACCATCCTTTTCTAGCCAGGGTGGGACTAAGGATTTTATTTAATGAGTCCGTCACTAAATAAATTCCTATTGCCTAGGCAGGAATCAAACTCTCTTCTCTAGGTTTACCATGTGAGATTAAGGCCAATGCTTTAACTCACATGGCTAACCTGAGCCCCTATAACATTTATATATTTCACAGTAAATTTAAAGATATGCCAAATTAATATCTTACTTCAAATTACATTCTTCATAAAAAGCTAACCATGATGTGATTTGTCATTGTAAAATTAAACCCCGGATGGTTAACGATTATTTTTTTTATAAATACAATCAAACAATTAAAGAAAACCATAACAGAAAATTGCTGTGACCTCAAATCCTTTGAATTCATGATGCATATGACATAATATGTCGTCGGTTTGTTTAAAAGCTTATATACATATTAAAAAAAGAAATAATAAGTCAATTTCATATTGCTTTTATATATTTATTAGCTCAGTTCTTTATTCATTGATATATATAACTAAATATTTTTTGAGTTGATTTTTGCCCATTTTCAGCCATTTGACAGATTTTCCAGAGATTTCAGTTGTCTAAATTGTGGAAACTTCATAATGAATATTTCCAAGTTTATTATTATTATTATTTATTAACATCCACTTTTTGCAACTAAGGCTAATTGGGACGGGTTATCTACAGGTTACCACCCATTTCTAGCCAGGGTAGGACTTGGGATTTAATGAATTCCATCACTAAGTAATTTCCTTTACCCAGGCAAGAATCAAACTCGCCACTCTAGGCTTACCCTGGGAGATTAAGGTCAATGCTTTAACCTTCCCAGTTTAATGTATGTAATGAAATTGACATTGCATTACATAAGCCCATTATAAATGGCCATATATTTTATATTCTGAGTATTCCCAGCACAGAGCACATTAAGATTATTATGTATGAATGCTTAAATGTATTGTTTTTACCTTTAAATAAGAATTATATCCAATTTAGAGTGAAGTCACCATGTGCTCTAGCATTTTCATAGATAACGCCGATGGATTTTGATAATAACATTCACAGCTCTTAACGTCGGTACACTAAGTAATAATACGGATGAATTTCGATAATTAATTCACGTTAAATGCACTTTTTGAGCGTATTTCGATCGGCAGTTCAAAGTTCACTCCCGGATTAGCCCTATATAAGGACCCCGATACGGAGGATTAAAGTCAGTCATATTGCGCATCCTCTGGAAGGGAGACCTTGCTTCTCGTCCGTCCGAGAGTTAATCCTTCAGCTTGTTCCTGCCTGCCTGGGCTACACTATCTCTCACGGCTAAGTCAGCACTTCTATTAAACAGCTAAGTCCTTTTATTGTAATATAGACTAAGTATTATTAAGTGTCCCCCATTATATTTATAAAGGTGCCTTTTCATTTTAATCATTAATATTTATAATTGGTGAATATTTTTATTATAAATAAATTTATATATTTGAATTTTAACTTGAGTCGATTGTTGGTGGCCCTTCCTAAATTCTTGTTAGTGGTTTGGTTGTGGGATTTTTTATATATTTCAGCTTCCACTGCTTATCACGCAGCCAGATCGCAACATGTATATAACTTCACATTACACAAACAAATCTTTTGTCTTCAAACTTTTTTTTTTTTTTTTGAAACAGCATATGGGAAATGTACAAGAAATATTGTTAGATGAAGATGGAGTTTAGTACCTTGACTAGAAGAACCATCTGTCTCGGAATGCTGATACACAAGTCAATAGGCACAATTCCTATCGCTTCTTTGTCTTCTGAAACAGCTCGTAGTCCACATAATGTTTCGCCAGTATCAGGATCTTCCTCTGAAATTTACAAAAATGCGAAAAAATGTAATATTTATTAAGAACTAGTAATAACTAATAAATACATCTTACTACAGAGTTTGAACACCAAAAGTCAGTTGCGTAGGACTGAATAAACAATGCATACTATGCACATGCTAGATGTCAATGCTGATGATATTTCACAATCTATTCACTATTTCCCCTGTAATGAGAATCTCATCTAAACAGGATCTAGGTAGGATGAAAGAATTGGCTAAGCTTCCACTATAACAGTTTATTAAAAAGGCAGTCCAGCTCCGAGAGCCATCAGGCCAACATCCAAGACCTTCGGGCACTGACGATGCACTGCATCGAAAGCGCCCTGTCGTTTTAATAAATTGTTACAGTGGAAGCTTAGCCAATTTTTTCATCCTACCTACATTAGAAGTCACTTCCACCTGCCAAAATACCAACTCTAAACAGGATCTGTATACTGGGTCACATTCCCATAAAAGGGATGTGTGAATAAAAAGTCTATCACACAGGGGCTGCATACACTAAGTAGATTTCCCAAGTGCTGGTATAGCTTACTTGTCACTTTGTTTTACGATATACTCTCTATTTCTATGTATAAAATGTAATGAATAGAAGGGGCAAAGCGGCAGGGTGGGGTTACTCAGGTCTGAAAGCAAGAACAACAATTGTAGAGCATCAATTGTTTAACCAGATTGGTTCTATAACATTTTCCAATCTGACTCATAATAACAGAGATATTTTGAATTTTCGGATTCCCTCTCTAAACCCCAACTAATGAAAGTCCGATTTCAGCCAGTAGCAAATATGATCTTTATTGTTGACAGAAAAGGGTAACATAGAGTATGGTATAGATCAAATAAACATTTTCAATTAATCAAAAAATCAAGCTGAAGATAAAAATAAGTACAAGTTCGATCCCTGCCAAAAGAGAACGTTACTTGTTGAATCGCTCACCATAGTGCGCTAGTGTTGCAACACTTATGGAAATGCAGCAGTCTAATGAGAATATATGTCTGACTCCTTGGGATGACTAACAATTATGACTCCCTTAGATCCTGTCCACAGGAAGGCTGCCAGCAAAAGCTGGCCACTGACACTCCAGGGAGCAATGGGGCCTGGCAGTCTACTGGAGACAACTCATTCCAGGTCCTCCTTGGATAACGGGGATTGTATGTAGAATTGATCACTCACTATCACCCTGAACACAAATCCCTTGAACAAGCTCGGGTGTGACTAAAGATCTTAAAGACCTGTAATACTAACCGAACAAAGAAAAAATTCCGTCACACAGGGGCTGCGTAAACTAAGCAGATTTCCCACTTCGAAGTTTTACAATAGAGAAATCTGCAAACTGCTAAACTTAACACAACCGTGAGTAAATACAAACGGTAACAAGAAATCTCAGTTAATTTTAATAAGCCCCCAATGGAAATGACTTGTCTGCCAGCCACTCAGAGCTGAACAGATAGATAGATATATTCTTCACCGGAAAGAAAAACAATTACTTATATATATCTGAATATAATATATTAACTTTATAGCAAACTATTTACTTATCTAGTACTGCAATTTATAATGAATCAGAATAATTTATATTTTAACATTTTGCATATATCTGACAAAAGTAAAAGCTTTAACAACAAGAAAGGTTAGAAGAAGCTTACACAAGAGCCGAACAGTTACAGGAACGGCAAACTAATCCGGAAACTTACGACAATGGCTGATCTCATCTCATCCGCTGTCCACACATACTTCATCTCGGTTAATATTCAAGATAGAGAATAAATGTTTATAACAATATTTATAGCACATTTAATTTGCAATAAGATTGGTCCTATATACTTTTTCGATCTGACGTATAATAGTAGAGGTATGTTGAATTTTCGAAAATCCCCACTCCCACTGGTCCAATTTCAGCTATTAACGAACTTGATCATGACATAAAACAATTAAGTATCGAGTTTGGTAACAATGAAACAAAAATTGCGACTGCTAGAGCGTTAACAGACATACATACATATATATATATATATATATATATATATATATATAAAATTTTGAACGGACTTAGTTTTCATCATTTTCTGTGTAGGATCGATGGACATTTGAAGTTTTTGAAAACCACGTCATGAGTACGACCTCAATAGCTGATTTCCCTGAAGGGAAAGCTGGTAAAAAAAAAAAAAAGAAAATACAATGAAAATAATTATTGTAATTACTTACCGATATAAATAGTAGTGACATATTCATGTCCTTCAATAGGTACCATAGGGACCATGTCCTTCACCCTCAAGTTGGAGATGTATTTCTTGGACTTGGTATATTTTGATATTGTGTCCCTGGGAAGAACTTGTTCAATTAACTCCTTAGCTCTAGTGGATTTTTCCCTCAGCTAAAAAGTCAAAAAATAAAAGGTTTTATAGTTGAGGTTCCACGAATACTGTTTCGAATCAAAAGCACTTAAAACAGAGATGATATACAATATAATGAAATACAGTATCTAAACATATAGTCTGAAAGAACCCACATACATTTACTTACGAATATTATTACTAACAATAGACTGATGGTCATTCAACATAAAACTTAACTGCTGCTTTTATTAGTAAAACTGTTAACTCAATGAGACCATGTATGTTAAGAAGAATTAGAGACTCACTATTTCTGTACAGTAAAGGTTCTATGATTCCATATCAATTTATAACTAATATATAAGCTCTTTGTTTATAATTTGTTAAAATACTTCTAAACTGCAATTTTTATAGCTTTAGTAAGATAGTACAAGAGAATGACAGCTATCATGGAAGTCAAAGCAGCAAACAGACTCTGTTTTGCCGTTAAGGAGAATATCTATACATTCCTTTTAATTTCAAATTTAATAACAAATCAGGCAATAAAACAAAGAAATATTTTAAATATTTTTCTCTTCAATTTAGGAGATAGGTAATTAATGGCTAGTGTTAAATAAACCTGAAGGGGTATATTTCAAGACTAACTGTTTCAAATACCTCTGCTATCCATATTCAGAGCAACAAAACTGAATTTATTACTTACTAGCTCAGATACCCGGCTTCGCTCGGGAATTCATTTGAGGCTGAATGGTGATGGTATATTTTTGGCAAGGCTTTACTTTGCACAATATTTTGACATTTACCCGGTCCAGTGTTTAGGGTTAATACCCGTTGTTGGCATTTGTTAATAATAAAATTATTTTTTTATGTAAGACTTCACTGTCCTCCATATTGTCATATTTCCCGTTCCCTGTCCATTATGCATAGATTTAAATTATTAAGGAGAAAATATTGACATACATTTGAATTAATTTTTTCAGGTGAGGTACCTGGTAGTTCATATTGAAAAGAAGTGTTGAGCAAATTTCTCTAAATAACAAAATAAACAACTTTTGTTATGTGCATATTTGCCGAAACCCCAATAGGAAATCATTATTATAAATTTCGGGCCTCCCTTATAACCCCCACTCCTGCCCGTCCCTAGAAATGTTAGTATGGCTTATTATAATGAAGGCGTTAGTACTAATTCACATACCGAGTTTGGTTTAATTCGGTTGAGTCTTTAGTGCCAAATAAAATTGTGGACTCCCGCTTTAGTTTATATCGTATAACTCATTTATGCTTCCGTATACGGCAAAAGTGCATATAACAAAAGTTACTCTAAATAACAAAATAAACAACTTTTGTTATGTGCATATTTGCTGAAAAAGCAATAGGAAACGAAATATCGCTATTTTTAATTTCAAGCCTCCCTTATAACCCCCACTCCTGCCAGTCCCTAGAAATGTTAGTATGGCTTATTATAAGGAAATCGTAAGTATTAATTCACATAGCGAGTTTGGTTTAGTTCGGTTGAGTCTTTTGTGCCAAATAAAATTGTGGACTCCCGCTATAGTTTTTAGCGTATAACTCATTTATTCTTCCGTATATGGCAAAAGTGCATATAACAAAAGTTACTCTAAATTACAAAATAAACAACTTTTGTTATGTGCATATTTGCTGAAAAAGCAATAGGAAACGAAATATCGCTATTTTTAATTTCAGGCCTCCCTTATAACCCCCACTCCTGTTCGTCTTAGAGAATATTAATATAGCCTAAAGTCTAAGTTGGGCTAGTAGTAATATACATACCAAGTTTCATAAAATTCGGTTCAGCCGTTTATGCGTGAAAAGGTAACAAACAAACAGACACCAAAGAAACTAAATGCAGTTATGGTGTCTATGACATGTGAAACGAAAAGTTATCGTGAAATTTCGCGAAAAAAATCAATGTACAGACAGAGGTTACAATTTTATATATATATATATATATATATATATATATATATATATATATATATATAGATTAGAATGATAGGAATCATCTTTACAATTTTGAAATTAACAATTTGTGTAGAAATACAGCCTAAACAGAGAAAATTAAAGGGGAAATTGGAAATTAATGGGAAATAGTAATGCTTTCAGCAGGAATGAGAAAAAAGTCCGTCACGCAGGAGCTGCGTAAACTAAGCAGATTTCCCATCTGATGTTTTATAATAGAGAAATCTGCATACAAGTAACACAATACCACCATGATTAAATACAAACGGTAATGAGAAATCTTTCAGTTAATTAAAATAAATTCCCAACTGAAACGGCTTCTGAATTGTAAGAATAATTTATATTTTAATAACTCAAATTTTAGTAATCCAAGAACTAAAGAAGGTGGGGGGGGGCAGATGAACAGAACGTATTTGCATAAATCTCACAAAGTAAGATAAGGTTAGAAAAGACGGGTAAGGTTAGAAGAAGCTTCCGCTTGAGCCGAGTACTGACAGAAATGGCCGAACTATACCCGACTACAGACTTCATAAAAATGCAAATATCTCGGTTAATATTCAAGATAGAATATTGATCCATTTGATGTGATGTTAACTGGAAACCAAACTAATTTTATATTTGATAATGAAATATGCGGATGACAGTAGCATTGTCCAAAAATAACAATATGTTTCTTTTTTGAATTTTCATTTTTTCATTGAACATATGCAATCACTCTTCCATTATTGCACTCGTCATCCAAGCTTTTTTATTAAACCTCCAATGGACTGGTAATGAATTCCTATCAAGGTGTCTAAATGGTCTAGGACGTGCAGACTTACCAATGACGAGAGGTTTTTCAATTTCTCCTTCCATGCTGGCACAGAGAAAAATCGTCAACCTTTCCTTCGAGTTTTTCCCGCCACTACACATATCACCTTTTATCACTAGGGACTTAGTTGGTAACATTCTATAAAATAGTCCGGTTTCATCACCATTGTAAATATTTTTTCTATCATAACTTTCTATGATTTTATCTTTCCATTCTTGGACAGTTTGAGGATCTACATCTTTAGATTCTCCAGACATTTTTTTCAACACTATATTATGCCTTTTTCTAAAGCATTCAAGCCATCCATAAGATGCTTTAAAATCCAGTTTACCTATATTTTGGGCTACTTCCAAAGCTACCGCTTGAATCATAGGTCCAGAGATCGGCATTCCTCTTGCACGGGCATTAACGAACCATTCCCAAACGGCTTCATTAATATCTTCGTTCGAACCAACTTTTTTGGGCCGTTTTGATTGGCCTGCTGCTCCACCTAACCACTTTTCCATAATTTTATTTTTATTTTTAATAGTTTTTTAAACTTGAGTTTTTCCGATTTTATATTTTTCAGCTAAAAAATTCGCCGATGTTTTCTTCATTTCGTGCTCCTCAATAAGTTTCACTTTTTCACTAAGAGATAATGTATTCGTTTAGATAAAAGAAACTTTTAAACAGAACTGCTCCTGAACTAAATAGGAACTGAATAAAAAGTGAAGGAAATTAAAAATTCTTGGAGGATTACTGATGAAACCAACAGGACACAGTTCTTCAAAAATTCAATTCCATCACTTTCAAACCTAAAAGCCCTAATTCTATTTAAATCTAATGAAACAATTCCTCGAATCCTGTCTCTCACAAGATAGTTTGAATACAAGGTTGGCTATATTCTGTTTTAGGTGACTTTTTGTACCGAAAATAACCTTCCATTTCTGGGTTAGACAGATTTCCGGTTTATACAGAGTGTTTTTAGGTATAAAGTTGGTCGGTTCCGAGATAATTTTTCCGTTTTGACAGATTTCCGTTTTATATAGAGTCCGTTTTAGACAGTTTTTACTGTAAATGAAATGAAAAATTGTTTATGTCCCGTAAGTATAGAATTAAGTTTCGTTAAAGATAGAGAAGTGAAATAAAAATAAGATCTAATTTTTACCTGATGTGAGTAAGGCGTTTCTTGAAGAGGGTAAAGAACCTTAATAGATTCCTCAACAGACATTCTGCGAAGTTCCTTTGTTTCCTCTGGAGTTCTGATTACAATTGACTAAAAATATAGAGGATACAATTAATCTAACAGTGAATTTGAGACAAGAAGAACAAATATAAATTACAAAACCAAATAAATGATTGCCTGTTTAAAAAGTAAATAAGAAACAAATTTGAATCTAAAATGTAAAAGAAAAAAAATAGTGATTTCTGAAAATGCACGTTATAAAACAATAGTAAATAAAATTGTTTATTATTAAAAAGAAAAAAAAGACTGATATTTATGAGGCATATTAAATATTATTATATTATATACATTAGTCCGGTGTAGTAATATGTATACTCCTCGTTTAATGTCTTACGTGTGGAGGGTAGATTAAAGTTGTAGCCTGCATACTGATACTAGCTAATAGTCTATCATTAGTCAGCTGATGCAGGCTGCAGGAATGGCTATCTAACAACTCTGGACTTGAATAGAATTTTCTCCATTCACGCCTTTATTGGTGTGAATGGAATTTTCCTCGTGATATTTTTTACTCTTGGATGGTCTGATGCAGAAGGCATTGGGAAACCTCTGCATGTCTTTGTGACCCTCTTAACCCTTGTTCATTCCTATGAAAATCAGATTTGTGTTCACAGTATCTATTACTAGGTGTAGCCTGTCAATACAATGTAGTTAATATATCGAATGAATCCATAAATAAGATGAAATTTATTGTCAAATTTAATAACAGTGTTACAAAAATTTCATATATATCTATCATGTATTTAAGAGATGCAGGGAAAATGAATGCATCCCTACAGAGGGGAAATCTAGACTGGTCCAGATGCTGACCAATCAGTGTGCAAGTCGGTGCCTCGAAGCTTCTAGAGCCATCGACAGCACATGAATTCCCCTGTTCACCCAACAGTTTTAGTTTTCAATTTTCTTAATTGAACAATGCGTACAATGCAGTTACTAATGAACATCAGTTAATAAAAATAAAATCTGAGAAAGGTTGTGTTAATTACCTTTATAGACAGCTTGTAACCTTCCCATACATGGCCTTTGGCCTTTAATTCTGTGAACAGCTTATCCCTGTCCTCGAGAGATTTCAATTCGAAATAGACCCACCTATCTTCAGTGCCAGGGATTTGAACTAGAGGAGCTTGAACGCCCATCGCCTCCGTGAAAAATCTGTAGTACAATTTTAATTCGTCTTCCTAAAAAATAAACAAAGTTAGGAGTTAGACATTATAAAAAAACTACTGTAACAACCATGTAGCTAACACTTTTTTAACACATTACCACCACTAAATAGGAATGTATTATTTATAGAGGTCGTGCGAGTTAAGGTATAAATTGAAGCATAAATCCACTACAAAAATAGTTAGCTAAAGTCATTGTCAACAATGATAAGCTGCATAACTACATTTGTTATAGACTGTAACTTGAACCCCATACCAAGTAACTGGTGTCCTCGAGATACTATAACTATTATGAGCTATGAACGCCCTCAGTTAGAAATAGCTGACAGTTGAAAAAAGAGAAATGAAAATAATAATTTGACATGTTGCTTTCATTTATAAAAATATATATTCCCAGATGAAGAGCTGGAGAAATAAAAGGGGCTAAGCTACTTAAAAGCTAAAGTTATTTATTAACATCTCATCTCACCTTACTTTCTCTGTTTCTGAGTTTAATATATGTATTAAGAGAAAATATATATAACAGCAATTGAAGAGCTCTATAATATTTGATCTGACTCATAATAATGGATATATTGAAATTTCAAAATCCCCCCCTCCTTATTCAGGGTTAGATTTCAACCATTAAAGAACATGATCTTAACTGATGAATGTAATGGTTAAAATCAAATATGGTATAGACTAATGAAACATCAGAATCAATAACATAATCTTAATTGATGGCGTATTTGTTTGTATCTCAAATAATAAAGCCCTGCTGAAAACCATATATGTTATTTAAGGTAACAATACAATGTATAATGATTATGTTGGCTTAGGCTTATTGTTCATGCACAGTGAATAAAGGGAGTAGAGTTTAATGAAGGCTGAAAATTAAAAATAAAAAAATGCCGATTCTTGTTGTTGGCAATAAAATATGCAATAAGATTGGTTATATACAAATTTTCAATCCAACTCATAACAATGCAGCTAACCCCCCCCCCCTCCTCCCTTCATTCATTTCAGCCAATCCCAAACTTGATCTTTAGTTTTATATTAAACACTTATATGTTGATTTCATTTACAAATTTTTCGTAAACCAAAAATTGTAACTGCTACAACAGTAACAGACCAGTTTGTACTTATATATATAAAATTTTGAATGAAACCAATTTTCATCACTTCCTAGGTAGGATCGATTGACATTTGAGTAAATTTTAAGTACACCTCAATAGCTGATTCCCCTTTATGAGAATCTACTAAAAAGTATATGAAAAGAAATTATACTTAACTAAAACATTATTTGGGAATTATGAAAGTTTACATATAATTAGGTGAAATTACAGTCCAAGAAGATAAAAAGAACATGTAATTAGTAATTATTTATAGATGAAATAGAATAATGAGGAAAATGTGTGGGTAAACTTACAATTTTTGGAAGCCTCTTAAATCCAATAATTTTTATGTAGAGACTGTTATGCAATGGAGGTTTGTCCTCTTTGTCTTCTTTCTCCTCATCCTCGGCTTGATCTTCACCACCCGATCCATCTCCAGCATCATTGCCTTTCTTCTCACTCTCCGAAGATTCTTGCTCTTTGCTATCTATAATACGAATCATAAAAAAACAAATCAGAAAAGCATATACCGCACTGGTACAAAGTTGAAACAAAAGTCCTTCACAAAGGGGCTGTGTAAACTAAGTAATTTCCCACATACTAATTGAGCTGTCGTAACTGGCTTAATATTTGAGTAACAAAAATGTATTGACCAACAATTGTAAAGCATCAATAATTTATCAAGAGTGGTTCTATACATATTTTTGGTTGGACAAACAATAACAGGGATATTTTGAATTTTCGAATTCCCCTCAACCCTCCCCCCATATCTAGTGAAATGTCGGCCAGAAACATGAACTCACGGTCAAAACCCAAAGACTTAGATTGCAACAGAGAAAATATACACCTATCTTACCTTCTGGTTTATCATTCTGTTCATTAGTAGCAGGAGCCTCTTCTGGCTTTACATTGCTATCGTTGGCAGTATCAGTATCGGCCGGTTTGGCGGGCTCCTTGCTTTCCACAGCCTTAGTTTCGGGCTCCTTCTTACTTTCTCCTGCTTTACCTACCTCTGCCTTCACTTCGCCATTCGTTTGAGCAACACCTACAAACAAAGAATAAAGAGATTATTGATTGAATCAATTCTTCGCATGCTGCAAACCGGATTGGCTGATTTAAACCAACCAATGTTTTTTTTTATTTAAAAAAGGCTGTAACACATGAACTGCGTAAACTAAGCATTTCCCACATGCTGATATGACACACTAGTAATCTCATCTCACTACATATTTAGACTAAAAACCAAAAAGTATGAATTACTCGCTCGATATTCGAGCCCACCAGATTGAAAAAATGAACCGAACAGATTTCTCCTGAAATGCTGGGCTGTAGAGGAACCAATTGATCAGTATAAATAAAAAGGCCTTTCCTCTACAAATATTTCAATTTAGGAAAAGTGCACTTTCAGAGACAGCGCTCCATCATTAGTGTCTGCTGACAAACAAAACCTTAAGGCAAAATAACAAATATAGCAAGGTCAACAACATAAAAACAGCCACAAAACAAACATAAACAAAACATTTAGTTTTGTGTTTTGTAACTGTTTATACACTGTTGATGTTGCTATGTTTGTTATTTTGTCTTAAGGTTTTTGTTTGTCAGCCGGCACTGATGATGGACAGCTGATTCTGAAGTGCACTTTGCATATATTAATCACTTGTAGAGAACAAAGCCTTTTATTGAACATGATCACAGAACAGAGTTACAAAAAAATGCATAGAAAAACAATTGTTTAGCATAAATATTTTAACACGATTAATTCTATATCATTTTTTGATCCAACTCACATTAATGCAGATATTTTGAATTTTTGACCCCTCTCGATTGAAAAATTATATATAAACTATCTTATTGAAAATAATTTATTTCTCCTTTCCGTACTTATACTTTCATTTATAATATTTTCATTACCCTGATGTTTCCATAGAGACTATCGTTCACTACATGAAAAATGGTACATGGTTAATGAGTGAATCGCCTGGCGTTACAGAACTCATTTAAATAAATAAATAATAAAATAATTATTTATATATTCTTCAAATTTCATGGCAAGGGTCTCCAATAAAAATCTTATTTCCGGTGCAAACTTTATAGAAACAGCCCAACATGTTTTGTGGGTTATTTGCCACCTCTTCAGGGGTTAACCATGTCTAAAGTGCTCATTTACCTTATACATTTCGTTGTGACTGTCCTCCGAGAGGAGGCATATAAAAAAAAGTCTGTCACGCTGCGGGGCTGCGTAAATTTAGCAGATTTCCCACGTGATGTTTTAAAATAGAGAAATTTCACGAGCCGAGCAGTTAAGGAAACGGCCAAACTAGCTTTTGACGGGAAAGTCACTCGTCTGTTAGCCGCCCAGACTTAATAAAAATGCAAATATCTCGGTTAATATTCAAGATAGAGAATAAGCGTATATAACAATATTTATAGTAAATTTAATTTGCAATAAGATTGATTCTGTACTATTTTTTGATCTGACGTATAGTAACGGAGATATTTCGAATTTTCGAAAATCCTCCCCTCCCACTGGTCCGATTTCAGCCCTTAACGAACTTGATCTATCTTTTTACATAAAACAACTAAATATCGAGTTTGGTAACGATCAAAGAAAAAGTTGCGACTGCTAGAGCGGTAACAGACAAATATATAGATAGATAAATATAGATATAAATACAGTTTTGAACGGACCTCATTTTCGTCATCTACTAGGTAGGATCGATGAACATTTGAAGAAAAATTTCGAAAATTCCGTCATGAGTACAACCTCAATAGCTGATTTCCCTTAGGGGAAATCTGCTAAAAGGTAAACGAGCACTTCAGAAATAGATAGCCCCTTAAGAGGTGGCAAATAAGCCACAAAACATGTAGGACAGTTTCAATAAAGTTTGCACCGAAAAAAAAAAAACGTTTTTTATTGGAGGCCCTTGCCATCAAATATGAAGAATATATAAATAATATTGGGTCCAGAACAAGAAGAATAAAATAATTATTGAAAATTAAATTACCTATGAACATTGTTATATACATATTTTTGATAGCATGAATATTAAGAGAGATATTAGGGTTCTAGGTTGTCAGTCTTCAGTAAACCCCCACTCCTACTCTTGTTATCTTTATATATATATATAATTCTACTTTGTGTGTGTATGTCACTAAACTCCTCCTAAACGGCTGGACCGATTTAAATGAATGATCTTGTATTCGTTTGGGTGACGCCCTGGATGGTTTAGATTCACAAATCAGCCTGGCAGATGGAGCAGGAGTGGGGGATGTAAGAGAGGCCTAAATTAAAAATAGCGATACTTCATTTCCTATTGGTTTTTCGGCAAATATGCACAGGATAAAAGTGGTTTATTTGGTTGGGTTATATTCACTTTTGTTGTATAACAAAGTATAAACGAGATATACACTAAAAAATTAAAGTGGGAGCCAACAATTTTATTGGGCACTAACGATTAAACCGAACTTAACAAAACACTACATATATGTAAATTAGCATTAATTTTTCCATGATTATAAGCTATATTAAATTTTTTTGGTGTGAACGGGAGTGGGGGTTATAAGGGAGGCTGGAATAAAAAATTTGTGATATTTCAATTTCTATTTGTTATTAGGCAAACATGCACTTAAAAAAAAAGTTGTTTTTGTGTTATTAAAAGTAGCTTTTGTTTTAAACATTTTTTAGTATAACAATGTATGAAGCATGTAATTTGCATAGAAATATTGATATCTTCAACAATTCTTTCCAATATGAACATTATTGATTATAACGAATTGTTTTTAGAAAAATTGAAAAATGTTATTTCAAAATAAAGAATATTGAAATTATTATATTATTTGTTTTTCATTTCATACTTTGTTTAATATCCTAATCGCTTGAAATACCATACAGGACGTCTGTCGGGTCCGCTAGTATATTATAAAAATAAGCTATTATATCATGAAAGACTTTATTCTAAGCTTAAATACCAAATAGTGTTTACAGGGGACCTTTATTATGCTGGAGATGTGATAATTTATTGCTGTGGCATGATCAATTAAGATTTTACGTTCTTATCTCAAAAATGTTTATTTGATCTATATCATGCTCGATTTTTAATTATTTCATGCAACTCTCAAGTTCATAGTCATTAATAGTTGAAGTAATAAAGGGAGAATAGCTAGTAATAAAGGGGGGGGGGGGTTTAGAGGAGGATGGGATTCAGTAATCGCAAACTGTTATAGAACCAATCTTATTAAATTATTGATGGTCTACAATTGTTCTGTGCATTTTTTAAACTCTGTAATGAATCATAAATGGCCATATAATTTATATTTTGAGGAATGCCAGCACAGATTATTATTTACCCTGTACTTAAATATAGTTTTTCAACAGCAATTTAGAGTCGAGTCCCCAAGCTCTCTGGCATTTTGCTAGTTAACATCAATAGATATTTATAACATTCACTCCTCATGAAGTCTGAACAATATTCGAGATGAATTACGACAATTGAATTACATTAAGTAGCCTTTTTGAGCATATTTGATCGGCGGGGACTAAGTTCGTCATGGACTCGGGCTAAAAAAGGGCCATCTCGCAAAGGGATAAGGACAGCCAGGCCTCAAACTTTCCTGAGGAGAGACATTGGTCAGTAACACCTCACTAATCAATTAGCTGGAAGACTCCACATTCTCAAACGGCAGAGCATTATCTTATTCACTTCTAGAAATCACCAGAAATTGATAAACCACATAACTGATAATGATATTCCATTATTAAAGGATTTTTATAGTTATTTCTTCTCATGCTAATACATATTTTTTAATCATTAGTTGTACTGTTAGCCGTTGGGTTAGATAAGGTACATACCAGTTTCATATATAGGAAGAGCCGAGAGCACAAACTGCATTCATTGGAGACTACATTGTGAATGAAGAATAAGGAGAGGTAGGTAGGGATCGCGACGGGGTTGGGCAAAACCAAAAAAAATGCCGATAACGTGCCCGAAACTGTAAGCACTAATCAAATTCTCTATAAGAAGAATTAAGAAACCATTCTTTAGCCAACAACCAACACTCCTCTACTAGCTTGCCCGATTTCAAAATATAAAACAGTTTTAACATATATTGTGAGTAGTTTAAAAACTGAAGAACTGTTTGTAATCATAATTAATCCATAATGTGTATATTTCGGATTAAGTATTAATATTGTTTTTTTGTGGAAAATATAACTTGCTGTATTACTGTCGAGAAAATTTTAAGCCGAGGGTTTTCAAAAACTTAAAAAATATTAAGCTCATTAACAACCAATTAATTTTGTAAAAGTATTATAAGACAGTGTATAATTCAATAAGAAAATTGTAAATATTCACAAAGAGAAATTTTATCTTAATTATCCTTATCCTGTATTATCTACTCAATTATTTTTTTCTTTATCTTCTAATTTTTATAATTCATCCATAATTATTTGCATTTTATTTCGGATAATTGACTGATCAATCCTTATCTACAGCTAATTGTGTATATATATATATATACACACATAGTATCAAGCAAAAAAATGTATATGTTGAACTCGTAAGCAACTCAAAATTGTTTAATTTCATTAGCTTTGTAAAAGTGATCTTCATTGTTCAGCTTTTATCATATTTAAATAAATAATTATTTATATATATACTAACAATAAGAGGCTTGGAGTGCAGATTTCACAAATATCAGATTGCTTCAAATATAAACCAGATAAAATTATTGTCTCTATTATTCATAAAATGACTTTTTTGGAATTTCTCAGTCGACTAACAATTATACCTTGTGATAATTAACTAAGTTAAAAAAATATTTGTAATGAATCTTATATAATTATACGAGATATGAAGCAAATAAATAAAAGATATATTTAACTCAATATTCGATCTCTCGAAAAGTGTGGCTAATAAAGTCTGCAGCATTTACTGCATTGCTAATAAAATGCAGCAATTAAAGCAAAACACTTCAAAGAACTAACATAAAATTTTCAGTGTTACATAAACTAACACACATCAATACTCTTTAATTGGACTTATTATTTTTATATTTCGGTATACTCTTGAATTCTTGATAAAATAGTTAAATTTTAAAACATAGGTATGTCCTCCTGAACATTTAGAAGAATAAATTTTAACAAACGAATTTCACGATTAATACTGAGATAGCAATTATAAATACTTTAGGAAATAAAAACTTTAATTGGTAGTACTAATAAAAAAAAAAAAAAAAACATTTAATTTAAACTCATATAATATAAAAAGCGTTCAGTTGTGTGTAAATAAAATCAAATAAGCATAAGAGAATAATAGAAACAATTGAATTCCGTTGAGATTAGAATGCAGATTTTGGAGGGAGGCGAATTGATTTTTCACGGAATATTTTCAAAGTAGAAAACAACGAAACTTTATTTAATCCAAATAAAAAACGAACAATGAACTCTATTCAATAGTTTTGTTCGAAAAGGATAAATACTACAGACAGGATAAAAAGGAACAATGATTTGTTTATAAGCCATTGTAGTAAAACTAGATACTACAGCGGGCAAGCGCCGCCAAACAATAGCGATGCTATGGCCTTTAGCACAATAAAAGAACCACTTCAAATTCGAGCGACACAAAAAAAAGTTGTAATATGAAACGTTTAAAGGGTTAAAGCATAAACAATATTGATATAAACGAATACCTTTCTTCCTTCCCATTTTTCACCGGCTTACAGAGACCAAGCTTCTAGACCGAAAGAGCAGACAAGCCAGGAGAGCGAACTCTTCTACAGATTTAAGGTTAGTATTAAAGCATCACCTGAAAGTAGCTATCTACCTCTTTGGGCGGCCCAGCACCGCCAAACGTGACGTCACTGATTATCTCAGGTAGCCAAAATGAGTTAAACAAAATAAGTTTTGTTGTTGTTGTTGTATAGGGTTTAAGGGTGAAAAACTACCAGGTTATCATCGCCCTGTAATATTTATAATTCACATTTTGGTATCCTCATCCATATCGCATAACAGACAAACTATTACAAAACTCAAACAGTCTTGATGAATTCGACCCAACTCCACCTTGGACAATTCAAGAAATATCTATAGATACAGGAATCACCAAACTCATAAACAAATCGTCTCAAGAGATCAACTATTGGAAAATAAAGGAAGCTTTCATTAATAAAATAGAAAAATATCAACACCCAAAGATAATATACACTGATGGTTCGAAAATTACCGAGTCTTCCTCCTGCGCCTACTACGAAGAAAATGCCTGTCAAAAATTCAAACTCAACAAATTAACCAGCATCTATTCCGCCGAACTATTCGCAATTAAATTCGCTCTATATCACTGCATTTGCAACCACTCAACTCAAGAAAAATTCCTGATTTGCACTGACTCGTTGAGTGCCCTATTGAGTATCAAAGATGTATTCACAAACAACCCAATAGTAAAAAAAATACAAAAATAAGTTTTAAAAAATGTTTAAATTAAACTACTCCTCATCAATCTAAGGGATTAATCTGACAAATAAATGAAAACGTGGGGCGTGTGAAATTTCAATCAATCAATGGTTTGATATCTGGTTCTTAAGACATAGGATTATTTTTTAGCTTTTAGTACGTTTTCCTCATATTTTTTTCAATAAAACCGTTTAACATTTTTTTTTTTACTTATTTTCTTTAAAAACTTAATTTCTAACTTTATTTTGTTTATTTTCTGCTTCATTTACAAGGCTTATTTCCTGACAATTTTTTGCAATCAAGCTCTAAAATTTGATATCCAACATTTTAATAAAACGATTCATGATATTTCAACTTATTTTGACAATGAGATAAGTAATAGTGGTGTTTATTGAACACTAAATACTAAAAAATGCAACTATTTCCGTTGATATTAGAAATACAGACAACATTTATAGGAAATTATATTTGCACCAAGATAGGTTGTACTCAATTTTTCGATCCACCTCATATTAACTGAAACAGCCTATTTCAGTCATTAGTAGGGCTAGGATTTTCATGTAATTAAAAATGCCAAATATGTAAATATATATGTATTGATTTTGATACAAATATGTAAATAATTATGTAAAATTAGTGAAATATGTAAACAGTGAATAACCATCTAAAACAGTTTGTACTCTCATTTTTTTATTACAATACAAAAACAGTTTTATTTTAAACATAAAAATACAAAAACAAAAACTTTTTAATCACTGTAAGGAAAACAGTTTGAGACTAAATGCATTTTCAAACGTAAAACTACGTCGATTGGGCCTTAGTATCGACTTGAATCTGCTGAATGAGCGTTCGACGTCAACTGATGTAACTGGAGCGTTTCCGAAAGCGGCTATTTCAGAAGGGTTCCATTCAACTGAAAGCTTTGCTGTCACCTCCTTTCCACTTATGATGTCTGCAATCAGCAGCATATCTTTCCAGCCAGGATTTTTTTTAAGACATCTTGTAGTTTCGCGTGGATCCTATTTCCTATTTCTCCTGAGACGTCTTCCATTTTGCGAATCGCTTCATTGAAAATTTCTATATTTTTCAATAGAGGCACATTCTGGGATTCAAGCTGCGTTATAGTGGAAGGGATGTGAGAACAATTGCAGGAAATAAATGCCAAATTACTTTTTAAATTCGGGTTTTCCAACAAATTCTGAGCTTGCGAAATGGCTGAGGCTGATTCTCCATCCAATTTTGATACGACGTCCTTTATTTTGTCGAAACTGGTGCAGTAGTACAGAGCAGCCTCTAGCCAAGTTCCCCATCTGGTAACTACAGGGCGCGGAGGTAAAGACAGCTCAGGATAACTTTCTTTGAAAATTTCAACTCGGCTTGGAGCTTTTAAAAAAATCTTTTTTATTGATGAGATCAATGAGTCTACCTCAGGAAAAGCAGACCGAACTGATTCAGCTACACGATGAAATGCGTGAGCGAGGCATGTGACCTGAAGCATTTTCGGAAAAAATACTTTAAGATACTTTCCTGCTTTGACCATGTACGGAGCTCCATCTGATAAAAACAAGAAGACTTTTTCGTGTAGTACACCGTTTGGCCAAAGAAGACTCATAGAGTCATTGAAGGACCGTGCGATTGTTGCATGATTGCATTTTTCTAACTCCTGGCAATTTAAAAGAAATGGTTTTGAAAAAGAATCTGGACAGAAACTTCCAACAATAATATTCGCAATGTACCGGCCTTAAACATCGGTTGTCTCGTCAACTGAGACCCAAATTGGCCCCTCCTTGATATTTTCCCGTATTTTGGCAAGAGTTTCTTGATATATATCTTGTAGATAGTTTTTTCTCAAGGTGGATTCATCAGGCATTTTTTTCAATGTACTTTTCCAAAAAAAATTTAAGAAACGGATTATTAATTTTGCTTAACGGAATGTCAGCCTGCACAAACGCTCGACATAAATCTGTATAAACGTTGGACTTACTGTCTCCGCATGAGGTAGATGGTGTGATGAAACTTTGCTTCAGGTTTGACTTTTTCTCTTTGTTCGATTTGTGAGATCCTGTGCCAATGTGTTGGGTTACTTGGAATCGTTGCGTAGTGGATACAGCCTTGTCACAGCAAGAACAATATAACATTTCTCCATCACCCCTGAATGTTTCGTTTGGAAACACACGAAGATATTTTAAAACTCGTTCTTTGTTTTTCCTTGCGACATTCCCCATTTCGACAAAAATGAAAATTGAATTAATCACAAAATATAATTTTCAAATCGTGTTTGACAAGAGTGGCACGCACTTTACCACTCACAAATAAACACTAATTATGAAATAGGTTTGGTTTTGTTTATTCAGAGCCAAAACCAAGGGAGATGGAATCTTAGAATTGTTTTGTAGGGTTTGGTTCTAGGAAGCAATCAACAGTGGCAAAAGAAGGGCCAATTCTTGTGAAAAAATTTTCTTCATGCACTCGTTATTCAGTTTTGTTGTAAAGAAATAGAAAAATTTAAAAATTAACAAATATGGAGTAAAATATGTAAAAATTCCCAAAGTATGTAAGAAATATGTAAATTTAGTCAAATATGTAATAATATGTAAAATTAAATTGGCTTAATTTGATCCCAATTGCGTTAAAACATATACTATGAGTTGATATAAGGTGATATCGAAGTCAGTAGCAAATATGTATTTACATAGGAATCCTAGCCCTAGTCATTAGTGAACTTGATACTTTTTAGCAGATTTCCCTAAGGGAAATCAGCTATTGAGGTTGTACTCATGACGGAATTTTCGAAATTTTTCTTCAAATGTCCTTCCATCCTACCTAGTAGATGACGAAAATGAGGTCCGTTCAAAACTATATATATATATATATATATATATATATATATATATATATATATATATATATATATATGTCTGTCACCGCTCTAGCGGTCGCAATTTTGGTTTGATCGTTACCAAACTCGATATTTAGTCGTTTTATGTAAAAAGAAAGATCAAGTTCGTTAACGGCTGAAATCGGACCAGTGGGAGGGGGGGGGGGTTAGAGGGGAGGATTTTCGAAAATTCGAAATATCTCCGTTACTATACGTCAGATCGAAAAATTGTACAAAGTCAATCTTATTGCAAATTAAATGTACTATAAATATTGTTATATAAATTTATTCTCTATCTTGAATATTAGCCGAGATATATGCGTTTTTTAGTTTTTGGCCTTCAGTAAACCCCCACTCCTGCTTATGTCATATCAACAATATGCTGTTATATTATGAAGCACTTTATTTGAAGCCTAAATAACAAATATTGTTCTCATTGAACTTTTACGTCATAAATGCAAATGCGGGATTGCAAGTGGGAAATCCTCTTAGTTAACGCAGTCCCGCGTGACGGACTTTTTTATCTGATACTTAGCTTGAATCCAGCTAGATGACTGATTGGGGTAAAGGAAGATAGACCCATTGTTCTAAGCCTTTGGCTATATTTGAAGGGGCAGTTGTTCGAAGGATGTAGGAAATAGTGGGTGTGAGTAAACCAATGGGGGGGGGGAGGGTCATCGGTTAATATATTGGTACAAATATGAAATCTGGGATTATGTACTGGCGGCCATCTCAAATTTGAAATTTGTCAAAGTTCATATTGTTCAACTAGGCAAACCCTTTCATTTCATACCCATATTTAGGGAGTTGTGGAGAAAAAAGTATGACTGCCATTTTGTAGTAGTGGCCATCTTGGATTCACAAAGATACTGAATACATTAAATTGTATTGTCATCAGAGCAAAAGATCTGTACCACATATAAGAATATAAGTTCAACAGGAAAGGGTGATAATTTCAATTACTATTTGGGTTAAATACTTTTTTTTTTAATATATTTGCAGTTAGGTATTGACTGTCTCATCAAAAATCCAATTTTTCTACCTCCTGCGTTGAACGTTTTATCTCGTCTTGAAAAAAGAATAATAATAGAAAGCACTCCACACTGACATACTTCTTGTGCATTTTAGGGAAAAAAGTTGTCTCAAAATTATAAGAAACATTATTAGCAGATTTCTTTGAGAGAAATCAGGAGTGAAAATGAAGTTTAATCCCACCCTTGATGCCGTCAACCTGAAAATCCGCCGAAGTAACGTTTGTAAACATTGCGGGTATCATGAAAACACCGGATTACGCGTTGTTGTTTAAAATTGAGTTGAAAAAGCAATGAGAAAAGAAATAATAATAATCACGTATCACCCGATTTTCGATGAATCCACCAAGGGTGGGGTTATACTGCATCCCACCCGAAATCAGGTATTGAAGTTGTACTCCAGACACGATTTTTGAGCAATTTCTTCAATTACCCTCGATCCTATTCAAGAGATGGGGGGGGGGGTGTTGATGGGCTACGAGATTCAGCCAATAATACTTCTTCATGCGAAGGGACAACAGGAACATCGAAAACCACTCAACGTTTTCCAGGTTGTTATGTGTGGTTTGCTATTAAAGGCTTTTGTTCCTTCTTCTGGCAACAGAACTTGGATAGAGTATAGCTGATTAATATGCCATTTTTGGACACGGCTCGAGTCCAATTTCACTTTGTGAACCATGATATTTTTCAACTGTCCCAAACTGCCAAATCTCAGCACTGTTGGGGTTTAGGTGAACCTATACTCACTCCCCCGATGATAAGTACCGCACTCGAGTAGCCCTGGATCAGTATTTCCATTTGGGAGGTAGAAAGATGGTATTTAATTGTATTCTTCTCTTCCTACCAAAATAAACTTCGACTGGCGACAATCCAGAAGATGTTGGAGTAGCATATTGGAAAACTAGCCTTCTGACGTCATCTCAAAGGGATCCTGATTTATTGTTCACGGCATTACGTTTCTGTTTGAAGGTTTGAACTTTCCTTTCAGCTAAGCCATTGGTAGCTAGATTTCCAGGGGCAATGAGTTTCTTGTGAGAGTTAAAATACTCGGAGAGCAGTGGCGGCTCGTAGCTAAAAAAGTCCGTCACGCAGGGGCTGCGTAAACTAAGCAGATTTCCCACGTGAAGTTTTACAATAGAGAAATCTGCCTAATAACAACTGTAGTAGTAAGAAATCTCTAAACCTAAAACATTATTTAGGGCGTAATAACCCAGAAGTTTCTAGCCCCAAAAAACAGTTAACCTAACCTCTAAACCTATTCACCAGGGACGAATAGTTATGGAAATGGCCACCAGAGCTCTCGGCGGAAAGTCCGAACATGCAGATTACAAATGCAAATATCTCGGTTAATATTCAAGATAGAGAATAAATGCATATAACAATATTTATAGTATATTTAATTTCCAATAAGATTGGTTCTATACAATTTTTCGATCCGAAGCATAATAACGGAGATATTTCGAATTTTTGAAAATCCCCCCTCTAAACCCCCCCTCCCACTGGTCCGATTTCAGCCGTTAACGAACTTGATCTTCCTTTTTACATAAAACGATTAAATACCGAGTTTGGTGACGATTAAACAAAAATTGCGACCGCTAGAGTGTTAACAGACAAATATATATATATATATATATATATATATATATATATATATATATATATATATATATATAGTTTTGAACGGACCTCATTTTCGTCATCTCCTGGGTAGGATCGATGGACATTTGAAGAAATTTGTCGAAAATTCCGTCATGAGTACGACCTCAATAGCTGACTTCCCTTAAGGGAAATCTGCTAATTAGTGGGGGTGCTGCTCCAGAAAATCCAGCAAGTCAGGGTCGGCACTGCGGGAACGACAGTACTGTCTATCCCTTACAGCCTCGCCTGGAGCTGGCTGTGTGCGCATGCGGACACCAGCCTAACACCTCGCAGTTGGAACTGGGAAGCACACAGTTCCATACAAAGATTTTTGTATCTTTTTTCATAAACTGTGAGATGGTTACTGCATTAAGCTTAAGGATTATATATTATACAAGTATAAAGAAAGAATTAAAGAAAAAAGGCGCATTAAATGTTATAGATAATATCAAGTAGAAATTGGGGGTACTGCAGTTCCACAGTGCCTATACGCGAGCCGCCACTGTCGAAGAGTTTCAGACTTGTGAAAATTGTGCCATTCTGACAAAACAATGGAACTTACCAAGGGCTACCCAGCTATGAAAAGCAAAAATGCCATCGAAAACGTTTATGGTGGAACTTGAAACAGGAGCGTCCCTGAGAATCCGGGGCTCCAGCAATTTGGATCTGCCATCCACACTAATTAGAAAATGGTGACCATCAAAAGGTCCAGTATAATCTAAGTGTATTCGTTCCCAGTTGGAAGAAGAAACATTCCATGAGTGAACTTTGAACTTGAATGGACTTGAGCGTGGCTGTACACAATCCATTCAGCTTCTCCCGAATACCTCAATGCCTTCCCAGTCCTGACCAAGCTCCTTCATATTTGTGATGGCGACAAGACCAAAATGCAGTTCCTTCAGAATGGAGTCTTTGATATAACAATTCTATTATTTCTCAATGGCATGCCAATCAGCATGGCGAATCTTCAGAACTTCACTGTAGGTGGCTCATCAGTTTCTGAAGGTCAGGTCTCTCTCAACTATAGCTGTTGAGATAACTTCACTCGAAATTTACAAACCTGATTCGGCATATAGCTGATTCACTTCGTCATTGATAATTGTGTCCACTGACCTCCCCTTTTGAGGTGCAGGCACCAGGGACAAGCTGTCAACATTCTCGTTTTCCTTCCCTTTCTTGAATGTCAGAATACTCAACCTCGACAAGAATGAGGTATTACGCGAGATACACGAATTCTTTGTGCGATGAAGACATCAGTTAAGGTCTTACGTTCTTGTTTTATAAATGCTCATTTCATCTATACTTTACTGGATATTTAACAGATATTTTCATCTCAAATATTAAGCTTGTAATTCGTAGTTTCTGTTTTTCAGTTAGTATATGTGTTAAGATGTTCTTACTATTGATTCATAGCAGCAGGTGGGAAATCTGCTTAGTCTACGCAGCAAAGTGCGTGACTGACTTAATTTACTTGTCAGCATCATCAGTCAAAATCATTAATTTTATGTGACGTCATAGTATTCCTTAATAATTCCATTTTATTATTATTAGTTTTTATATGAATATTTTTGAAGAAATTGTATTTAATATTAACAGTAAAATATATGGATTCGACATTCTAGTTGATAGGATGGAATATTTAAAAAAATCAATATGTACCATTTATCTCGTTGTATAGCTGTTGGGATTCTCTTTGTTTGCAGTTTGTATGTTTGAGCTCCTTGAGCTTTGCAGATTCTTGAACTTTTAGGTTGTTGTGCCGGTATTTAGTCGATATGAGTGAGCAAGAAGGTATTCTTTCTTTCCAAAACCCATTTATTCCTCTTTTTCTTCTTGTAGTTTTCAGTACTTTTGTGCATTTCTTCTTAATAAACTTGATTGAATATTGCTCCACTGTTTGTTGCGTCCTGCATCATCCATTAAAAACCAATATGTGTGCTATTTAAGTTATTTTTTCTGATATATTGTTGTTTTAATTCATTAAGGACGATGGGTTACTGCTGTCAAACATTGAAATATAGTGTAAATAAAGAATAATCACAATGGTTGCCCAGCTATGGTTACTAATTAGTTAGTTTATTATTTAGTAGTAGCCATTTAATAATGTCTATCTATTCTTTGAAAGTTCTTCAACCATGAGTTTCTTCGAGTGTCATTTAAGAATTTACTGCCAGAAGAATCTATTAGCTTTTGTCTAAGTAGTCCTGGTTCTAACAGAATCTATTTTTTTGTTGATACCGTAATACAGATTTCAATATTATTGTTGTACGTATATGTCAAAATGTTCTATTCTATTTTCCAAATTCCTGAAATAACGTTTTAAGTGTAGTCTCTATCAAATCCTTTTATTAATATTTTAAAAACCAAACAATTGGTAAATTTATTTTGTAATGATAATTCAACTAAATATGCTATTGTGTTAGCAGATTTCCCTTAGGGGAAATCTGCTATTGAGGTCGTACTCATGATGTGGTTTTCAAAAATTTCCTCAAATGCCCATCGATCCTCTCCAGTAGATCACGAAAATGAATTCCGTTCAAAATTGTGTATATATTTTTCTGTTTAATCATTACTAAACTATATTTATACGTTTTATGTAAAACTAAAGATAAAGTTCGTTAATGGCTAAAATTGAACCAGTGTGAGGAGGACATTTTGAAAATTTCAAATATCTCCGCTATTATCCATCAGATCAGAAAATTATATAGAATCAATTTTATTGCAAATGTAATATTGTTATGTGCATTTTTTTTATCCACATTGAATATTGATTTTCTATTTTTAAGTTTCCGGCCATAAATAAACCTCCATGCCTGTCATATGAACAATAAGCTGTTATATCATGAACCACATATTCCAAGGCTAAATACCATGTATGGTTTTCATTGAACTTTTACTTTTTTAGATACATGCTAATACCTTGTGTGATTATGACATCGTCCATTAAGATTTTTCATTCTTTACTCGAAAATGTTTATTTGATCTTTACCATACTTGATATTTACCGTTTCAAGGCTAAAGATCATATTTGTTATTGGTTAAATCGGACCTGTAATAGGACGGGGGAATTCAAAATATCTCTCTTATTATGAGTTGGATAATAAAATGCTATAGAACCACAGTAAACCGGGGAAACTTTGGCCCTTAAGGGTAACTTTGTTTACATGGCATTTATGTTAATTTTTCATAGAGGAAAAATGTTCCATAATAATATTTAACAATGTTCAAAATTACATGTTTAATACCGTACACTTGTAAAATGTTTTGTTTTATTTATTTATTTCCTAAAGTTATTGTACAGATGTTGCCTTACCATGATATTAATGGGGTAACATTGTTCCAAAATAATATTAGGCTTGATTTCAATAGCATTTTTATATTTGGGACATTGTTACACCAATCAAGGAAAAAATTGGCCCAAATTTAAAAAAATTCATAAAATAAATATAAAAACTTTCTGAGCTTTAAATTATAGTCCACGTGTTCTCTAAAGTTAGCAGAATTTACTAGAAACAGAAAATTTGATGTAAGTTTGGTATAGTTGTGTGATTAAACTCAATTTATGAAAGAAAGTCATAGAAATTGGGCCAAAGTTAGATCATAGCTGGTCAGCTTATATAAAAAATGTGTTATACCAGGAGACATGGGAAATCTGCCCCTATGTGACAGACTTTTTGAAGTTAGTGCCCTGTAATAATATATGTACTTGTTTCTTTTTTTACTGAGCTTTAGTAACTCGCTCATTTTTTTTGACAGTTACGAATGCTGCAGCAGCTTCAGGCGAAGAAACCAAAGATACCAATGCTCCCGCTGACTCAGGAGATGCTGGAACCGAAGCAGCAACAGATAAAACTGAAGGTATGGAATGGAATTTATCAAATAAATACCTCTGAGAACATTCGTATTTGCAAGTTTTTGCAATTAATTCTACTTAATTACCTTTTTACACAAGACTCAGAGGCATTTTATTCAAATTTTGCATGCTGGAATTCATATTGTAGGCAATCAGAAAATGAGATACTTACAGTTATTATGGAAATTATTTTTTCTGTTACATGAATAAATTTCTTTCATTGTAGCAATAGAGTAAACCGGAATTTCCACAAATCTGATGACGAAAATGAGGTTCATTCAAAACTGTTTATACATATCTGTATATATATATATATATATATATATATATATATATATATATATATATATATATATATATATATATATATACTAGCTTAGATACACGGCTTCGCCCGAGAATTGATGTGAGGCTGACTGGTGAGGGTATATTTTTTGTCAAGGCTTTACTTTGCACAATATTTTGACATTTACCCATCCCAGTGTTTAGGGTCAACACCCGTTGTTGGCATTTGTTAATAATAAAATTAATTTTTTATGTAAGTTTTCACTGTCCCCCATATTGTCATAATTCTCGTCTCCTTTGCATTATACATAGATTTCAGTTATTAAGGACAAAATATTAACATAGATATGAATTAATTTTTCCAGTTGAGGTACCTCATAGTTCAAACTGGAATGAATTGTTGAGCATATCAATACTTCTACGCAAATTACTTGCTCTACACATTGTTCCTGGAGATGTGTATAACATAAAAGTTACTCTAAATATCAATGTAAACAACTTTTGTTATGTGCATGTTTGTCGAAAAACAAATAGGCAATGGAATATCGTGAATTTTTATTTCAGGCATCCCTTAAAACCCCCACTCCCGTTCTAACCTAAACATTTTAATATAGCTTATAATCATGGAAGCATTAATGCTAATTGACATACCGAGTTTTGTTAAGTTCAGTTCAATCGTTAGCGAACAATGAAATAGTTGACTCCCGCTTTAGTTTATAGTGTATATCCCGTTTAAAAACTGTTAAAAGACAAAAATGAATATCACAAAAGTTACTCTAAATAACAAAAAAAACGACTTTTGTTATGTTCATATTTGCCGACAAACCAATAGAAAACGAAATACCGCTATTTTTAAATTCAGGCCTCTCTTACAACCCCCACTCCTGCCCTTCCCTATAAGTATTGGTATGGCTTATTATAATGAAAGTGTTAATGCTACTACACATACCGAGTTTTATTTAGTTTGGTTAAGTCTTTTGTGTCAAATTAAACTGTTCACTTCCTCTATATGTTTTTTCTTATTTCTCGTTTATACACCGTTATACGAAAAAATTTTATATAACAAAAGTTACTCTAAATAACTAAATAAACAACTTTTGTTATGTGTATTTTAGCAGAAAAACCAATAGAAAATGAAATACCACTAATTTTAAATTCAGGCCTCCCTTACAACCCCCACTCCTCCCCGTCCCTAGAAATGTTGGTACGCCTTATTATAATGATGGCATTAGTGCTAATACACATACCGAGTTTTATTTAGTTTGGTTGAGTCTTTTGTGTCAAATTAAATTGTTCACTTCCGCTATAGGTTTTAGCGTATATCACGTTTATAAATCGGTGTACGAAAAAAATGTATATTACAAAAGTTACTCTAAATAACAAAATAATCAACTTTTGTTATGTTCATAATTGCAAAAAACCAATAGGAAACGAAATATCGCTATTTTTAATTTCAGGCCTCCCAAATAACACCCACTCCTGTTCATCTCAGAGAATTTTAATATAGCCTAAAGTCTAAGTTGGGCTAGTAGTAATATACATACCAAGTTTCAAAAAATTCGGTTCAGCCGTTTATGCGTGAAAAGGTAACAAACAAACAAACATACACGAAAGAAACAAAATGCAGTTATGGTGTCTATGACATGTGAAACGAAAAGTTATCGTGAAAATTTGAGATAAAAATCAATGTACAGACAGAGGTTACAATTTTATATATATATATATATATATATATATATATATATATAAAATTGTAACCTGTGTCTGTACATTGATTTTTGTCTCTAAATTTCATGATACTTTTTCGTTTCACATGTCATAGATACCATAACTGCATTTTGTTTCTTTCGTGTATGTTTGTTTGTTTGTTACCTTTTCACGGTAAACGGCTGAACCGAATTTTATGAAACTTCATATGTATATTACTATAAATCCAACTTAGACTTTAGGCTATATTAAAATTCTCTGAGATGAACAGGAGTGGGGGTTATAAGGGAGGCCTGAAGTTAAAAATAGCGATATTTCGTTTCCTATTGGTTTTTCGGCAAATATGAACATAACAAAAGTTGTTTATTTTGTTATTTAGAGTAACTTTTGTCATATATACTTTTGTCGTATTCCGAAGTACAAATGCGTTATACACCAAACATTATAGCGGGAGTCAACGATTTTATTTGGCATGAAAGACTCAATGGAACTAAATAAAACTCAGTATGTGTATTAGCACTAACAACTTCATTATAATAAGCCATACCCAGGAGTGGGGGTTGTAAGGTAGGCCTGAAATTAAAAATAGTGATATTTTGTTTCCTATTGGGGTTTTGGCAAATATATACATAACAAAAGTTGTTTATTTTGTTATTTAGAGAATGTTTTGTTATATAAACTATCATCGAATACTGAACTATAAAGTCGTTATATACTAAAAGTTATAACGGGAGTCAACTATTTTATTTGGCACAAAAGACTCACCGAACTAAATAAAACACTCGGTATGTGTATTAGCACTATTGCCTTCCTTATAATAAGCCATGCTAACATTCCTAGGGACGGGCAGGAGTGGGGGTTATAAGGGAGGCCTGAAATTAATAATAGTGATATTTCGTTTCCTATTGTGGTTTCGGCAAATATGCACATAACAAAAGTTGTTTATTTTGTTATTTAGAGAAATTTGTTCAACAATTCTTTTCAATATGAACTATCAGGTACCTCAGCTGGAAAAATTAATTCCAATCAATGTTAATATTTTGTCCTTAATAGCTGAAATCTATGCATAACGCACAGGAGATGGGAAATATGACAATTTGGAGGACAGTGAAGACTTACATAAAAAATTAATTTTATTATTAACAAATGCCAACAACGGGTATTAACCCTAAACACTGGGATGGGTAAATGTCAAAATATTGTGCAAAGTAAAGCCTTGCCAAAAAAATACCATCACCATTCAGCCTCAAATCAATTCCCGGGCGAAGCCGGGTATCTGAGCTAGTGTGATATAAATTACTGAACACACCACTTTGTACCAATATGAACATACAGTTTAGAATCGTGACTTACAAAAGAGTATTATTATTAGCTGTTATTACGTAACCTAAAACAGCTGTCACCGTTGGATTTTATACCACATCAAGGGAACGGAACTTTAACTCATATATGGTTTAGAAGACAATATACATTCCATGATGATGAATTATATGGTCCATTACGTTATAAAAAAAATTACATGCACAGGAGACTGGAAATATAAAAATATTGAGGACAGTGAAGCCTTAAATAACAATTTTATTATTAACAAATCCACGCCAACAATGGGTAGAAACCCTATGCAGAAATGTCAAAATATTGTTGATAGTAAAGCCTTGCCAAAACAAATATCATCTTCATTCAGCCTCAAATGAATTCCCGGGCGAAGCCGGGTACCTTAGCTAGTATGTATATATATATATATATATTTGTCTGTTAATACTCTAGCGGTCGCAATTTTTGTCTGATCGATACCAAACTCGATATTTAAAGGTGTTATGTAAAAATGAAGATCAAGTCATTAATGGCTAAAATCGGACCAATAGATTCAATCTTGTTGCACATGTAATGTTGTTATGTACATTTTTTTTCATTATTTTGATCACTAACTGTATCCGTAACGCATGTGGGAAATCTGCTTAGTTAACACAGCCCCTGTGTGATGGACTGTAGGGCATTTAGGGAATTTTGGGAAAATATCATCTTGAATTAAGCCTGAATTAGCTGATTTCCTTCAAGGGAAATCTGTTAAAAATCTTTCCTGAACTAGTAATCAACTATAATATATTGACCTAACCATTCAATAAAATTTACAAAAATAATGTTAAGAGGAGGTGAAAGAGTGAGCGCAAAGCAGGAATAAATACAAGTGTGTGACAAAGAAAGGTCAAAACAGGTAGTCAACTTTTACTGTAAACAATTCCATGAACAGAGCTCTAGAGTAGTATGCCTATGCCCTCTATAGGCTGTAGTAGTTAGAAACTTAATAGTTGAATTAATAGAGTTACGTAAAATTGGGATGGTTTAAACTCAATATAAGAACGAGCTCTCTAACAGCACATTTGCAGTGGCAGGGGCTATAGGAGTGATGTTGGCTTTTACGGACATTAGTAAGTATTTACTGGGTTAATTTAAGATTTATTGAATTATGGAATAATTTGCCTGACTGATTTAATTCTTTCAGGTGCTCTTGTATTTGTTTAGATTCTCTAATTCTTAATTGATTGAATATATGATTTTTGTTTGAAGGTGCTAAAGAAAATGGTGATGAAAAGGTTAATGATACTTCTAAAGCTGGAGATGACGAAGGAGACGAAGAGCACAATGATGAGGAAGAACATGAGAACGAATCGCCTGAAGCCACCGAAAAACATTCTATTAAAAGTAGCTTATTCATCAAAATTATTGGATTTAAAAGGCAACCGAATATGGTAAGGAAATTCTTTTATTTCTTTTCTTTTCTTTTTAGTTTTTATTTAGAAAAAGGAGCTTTTGAGTTTTCTCAAATGACAAAAGTTACACAAAAATTCCTTTAAATATTTGCTTATCATAGTAAATATGTATATGTGTGTGTGCGTGCGTGGTCATATGAGTGTGTGTGTATATATACATACATACATATACAACCAATCTTGTTTAAAAATATTTACTAAATCTAATGCCTCATATTTCAAAGAAACCCATTTCACAAGCTGGAATCCATGCTTAGCTCCAAGCTACGTTCCTGCCTTGCACAAAGATCATCTTTCTTATCCTCAACAACTATAATTCTTAATACTCGTGAAATACTTTATGCATTGGTTTAACTTGAATATTTTACATTCATATTAACTAACAGTTAGAATACTTTATACTCCTATTAATGGGGTTAATGCATACTTCTGTTTTATTATATTTATTTTTTAAAGGAAGATGAATTGAAAGGATATTACAAATTTTTCACCGAAGGAGTACAAGTTGAAGCTCCTTCAGTTCAAATCCCCGGACCAGAGGACAAATGGGTTTATTTTGAAATGAAATCCCTTGAGGACAAGGCTAAATTATTCAAGCATATTAGAAAGACTCATTGGGAAGGTCAGAAGCTTGCTGCTAAGGTATTTTTTTTTTTTTAGTTTTTGTTTTAATTACAGTATTTGAATTTGAACTGTTAAACAACTGGTTCTTTATGTTTCTTTTTTTCCCCCAAAGGTTATTTCAATTAAACCAAATGTTGAAGTGAAAGAATTAAAACCATTGACTATTGAAGAAGGACTTCAGATCCTGTATCCACTGAAAGATGTTTTATATGCCCAGCAGGTAAGACATAAGTAGTTCTTGAAGTAATTTGGCATAAGTAGTTTCAGAAGTAATTTGACACAATCATTTGTATTCCCCACTTGATACTTTATGTTTACTGAGAAAAATACATTTTGTAAATCGGTATTATTCTGCATGCAAGTCACTTCCATTTGAAAGTCTTTGGGAACTGTTTCCACATCGATATTAAATGGCGAGGAAAACATTTCCATGGAATGTCTATATATTGTGCGTAATCTTTAGAAGTGGTAACGTTTTCTTTTTCTAAATGTGGAAAGTGAGACATTATTCTGCAAAAAATGCTGTTTCCACAGTTTTAATTTGCGCTCAAAGCCCTGAATTTTATTATACAAATTGTAAATTAACTGTTCTTAGCCTTGAAGTTCCACATTAAGATCGTTGAGATGCTGAGTCAAGTCGATAAGAAACCCAAAATCGCACATCCATTCTTTATTACCAAAATGAGGAAGGGCATATCCCTTCATATCCAAGAAGTTGTATACTCATTTTAGCATTGCAACACTACTAAGCGAACTTACTTAGGAAACCACGTCCAAATATTCAGTTTCTAAATCTTTCAGGAATTCTTTTAATTCACGGTGATTTAACGCGCGTGAATTTATAAAACTGATTAGTTTAATTATTGGTACTGTTGGCAAACTCAATCTTTTTTCACACAAATTTTATTGGTGAATTATGCAGTGGTTAACGGATGTTTTCCTTTCTTGTAGTCTTCTTAATGTATTGAAATAGAATTCCTGATCCTTCTATCACAATGCTTGACATTGCTCGTGCTCCATTTGTCGATATATTGAAAAGTTTTAGTTCATCGTACAGGTATTTGAAGGTTGTAGTCCCTTGCATTGGAATCAGTGAACACAATTCTTCGGCAATATTAAATATGGTGTCAACACCACGTAACAACATGGCCAGTTGTGCAGTATTGCTAATATGGCAACTCTCATCAAGTGCCAAAGAACAGTATTCGAATTTTGCAATGCGTTCACGAAGCGTTGTTGCTATGTTCTCGGACAAGTCTTCAATTCTCCTTGCAGTCTTGATAAACTAATGCTTGAAATAATATTTATATTATCGGGAAATGCTATTTCTACAACAGCAGTCTGGCATTCTTTTATCATCTCTCTATCCGCAAAGGGTTTCATTTTTATTTTTTTTGCCAGTATTTGACTGACAATAAAACTAGCCTTAACTGCATAACAGTAATTGATGAATTAGTTTGATTTTTAAAAATAATCTGTTTTGCCAAGTTTTTCTCCATTTGATTAAACTTAAACTATCCGAAATTGTCCGGTTAAGTTTTTATATTGTTGTTCATGTTTTGTATCGTAATGCCTTCGTATGTTATATTCTTTTAATATCGACACTATCTCTGAGCATATTAATAATACAGCTTTATCTATAAGCAAAGTGAAAAAATAATCAAATTTCCACATTTCTTGGTAATGCCTCCTGTGCTCATCCACAATCTTCCGGGTTTTCATTTGCTTTTCCGACATGATATTATGGATTAAAAATTTGAAAGTTAAAACAATTTGTAGGAAATATTAATTTTGAATAAAAAAACTCTAATTTTACCTTTTTAGCAGATTTTCCTTAAGGGAAATCAGTTATTGAGACCGTACTTATGACGCAATTTTGAAAAATGTCCTCAAATGTCCATCTATTGTACCCAGGAGATGATGCAAATGAGGTCCGTTCAAAATTGTATATATATTTGTCTGTTACTGCTCTAGCAGTTGTAATTGTTGTTTTATCATTACCAAACTTAATATATAAGCTTTTTATGTAAAAATAAAGATGAAGTTCGTTAACAGCTGAAATCGGACCAAGAGAAGGGGGAGGGGTTCAAACAGAGTGAATTTTGAAATTTCTCCGTTATTATACATTGGATCAAAAAATTGTATAGAATTAATCTTCTGGTAAATTTAATTGTCTACACATTTTGTCAATTACATACTTTCTGCAATATGATTATTAACCGAGATATTTTGAATTTTTAGTTTTCAGCCTTTAATAAACCCTTATTCCTACTCATGCAATAATAACAATAAGCTGTCATAACATGAATTTCTTTATTTTAATCCTAAATCCCAATTATTGTTTCAATGAGACCTTTATTATGCAAGATACATGCAAATTCGTTGTGCAATGACATCATCAATTAAGTTTTTACATTGTTGTTTGGAATATGTTCATTTGATCTGTACTATACTCAATATTTATCAGTTTTATTCAACGCTAAAGATCATATCTGTGATTTGCAAAAATCTGACCAGGAAAAGAGCTGGTTTAGAGATGGATGAATTAGAAAATTCAAAATACCTCTGTTATTATTTGTCGGATAGTAAAATGTTATAGAATCAATCTTATTAAACTATTAAAGCTCTATGATAGTTCTATACATTTGTTTGTAACTCTAGTACTAAGCGAGTTATTTGTGCTTTCTTGTTTTCAACCTTCAATAACTCTCCCCCCCCCTGCCTCCTACTCATCGTTTTTTCCCATGGAAGTAGAGAATATGCGGTGAGGCGAGATCACATATGCCATAACAGCACATCAGAAATCTGCTTAGTTTACGCAGTTCCTGCTAAACTATTTAAATTAATATAATTTATGTTGTATAAATTGAACAATTCTTGGGATCCATTATTCATTGGACTCTAATTTAATTTAATTCATTTTTTTTAGATTAAGAACAAACATACATCTGCCAAAGAATTGATGGATAAGTTAGTCGTCAAAGCTAATTTACAGAAGCACACTAAGTCGAAGAAATACCTCAAAACAATAAGGCTGAGAGAAATCCTTCCCATGCATCCGATCGAAGGTTATGAAAGTACGACTACAGTTTGCACTGGTAAGTATTGGTATAAAACATTAAGTAACCTCCTACTTAATTAGATACAGGCACTTGCAAGTAGGGTATACAAGCTTAAAAGTTGCATCATAATGAAACTAGGTCATATTCCTTCATGTATTTAGTACAGTGATGCGTTCTTGAAACCAAAATCATTTTAACATGTTGCTAATAAATTTACTTAATTGAAGAATTGTTTTAGCACATTTTCCTTAAGGGAAATCAGCTATTGAGGTCGTACTCATGACAGAATTTTCGTGATTTTCAAAAAATTTCTTCAAATGTCCATCGATCCTACCCAAGTGATGACTAAAATGAGGTCCATTCAAAATTATATATATATATATTGTCTGTTAGCACTCAAGTGGTCGCAATTTTTGTTTCATATTTACCAAACTCGATATTTAAACATTGACCAGGGAGAGGCGGGGTTTAGAGGGGGCGAATTTTTGAAATTCTAAATATCTCTGTTACTATACGTTGGATCAAAAAAGTGTATAGAATCAATATTATTGCAAATTAAATTTACTCTAAATTTTGTTATTTACATTTATCCTCTATCTTGAATATTAACCAAGATATTTGCATTTTTATTAAGTGTTTGAGGTAACGGATGAGATGAGATTTGCTATTGTTGGTATTGTTCCGAAAACTAGTTCGGCTGTTTCTGCAACTGTTTGGCTCTCGTGAAATTAGTTTAGACTAGTATAAGCTTTTACTTTGTGAGATATATGCAAATATGTTCTGTTGATCCCTCCACCCTTCTTTACTTCTTGAACTACTAAAATTTGAGTTATTAAAATATAAATTATTCTGATTCATTATAAATTTCAGTACTAGATATAGTAAATAGTTTGCAATAAAGTTAATATGTTATATTCAGATATACATCAGTAATTGTTTTTCTTTCTGGTGAAAAATATGTTTATCTATCTGTTCAGCTCTGAGTGGTTGGCAGAGCTATTTGTTTACAGTTCAGAAGATGTTTCCGTTGGGAACTTAATTCATTAATTTTAATAACTGAAATATTTCTTATTACCGTATATATTTACTCACGGTAGTGTTGTGTTACCAGTATGCAGATTTCTCTAATGTAAAACTTCACGTGGGAAATTGCTTACTTTTACACAGCCCCTGCATGACGGACTTTTGATTTATCTACTAGGCATGTTTCTCATCTTCCATGCAGTCTAATTTTGATTATGATTTAATGTTCGTCTAGATCAGATCTTCAGGTAGAAATGTTAAAAATAATTATTTACTCATACATACATAGGTAGAGTTAGATCCCGTCTAAATGCTGTTGGCAGCTCATTCCGCAGTATTAATTTCTCCTTATTCCTTTTCACTTTTCAATATTACTTTCAAGAAGCAAAATCATTTACTTCCAAGAGATTTACTGATTAAGAATGGGTGACTGCAGTGGCACCATTTGCTTTCATTAATAATTTTATTAGTCTTTATTTTATATTTTTAGAAAAGAAAAATTGCCTGGAACATATATCAGCTGTGTTTTCATTATTATTTCAGAAACTGATCCATCAACTGGTGATATTTTGTATGGAATTCGTGTCCTTTCACGTGACCGAGAATCTTCTGTCATTATTCCACTTGATCAATGCCTGAGTATCCCTCATCAGACGATTATTGTTTCTCATGTAAGTAGCTTAATATTATAATTTACTTATTATAAAGGATAATGGATTTATCATGGTCCTTAGTTTAAGATAAATAAATCACAAACAGTGTAAAATATTTCTTTTCACGTTAGGGGCTTTTATTAAATTTATTCTTAATAGTAATTATATTATTAATTCTTTCTTGCTAACAGTTCAAGTTTTACTTTAATCTTTGATTATGTCAATTCATAATTATGCTAGATAATTTGTGTTCCTAAAGGGATATGTACCGTAATATAATATACTGTATCTTCAATAATGTGGCTTTATCGCTTATATTACTTTTTTTTCAAAGGTTTTGATGAAACATTAATATATTTATCTAAGGTTATTTGTTTGTTTTATTATTTCACATACACGTGTGTGTTTTTGTGCATTTTTACATATCTTATAATGTATATATATATATTTTATAACTATTTCAATTGTAATATCTATAGTTATAGTTTCTCATTCTATTTTTCTATGTTTATTGTAAGGGTCTGATAATGACAGCCTTAAAAGATCTTTGTCAGTTAATATAGTGGTTTAGAAATCCGTGGTATTATAATTATTAATATTACTAGCTAAGGGGCCCGGGAAATCATTTGAGGCTGAATAACGATGGTATTTTTTTTTTGGCAATGCTTTATTTTGCACAATATTTTACCATTTCTCCTGTCCCAGTGGTTTAGAAACTACCCGTCATTGCTATGGGTTTGTTAACAATAAAATTATTTATTATGTAAGGCTTCACTGTCCTCAAAATTTGTATATTTCCCGTCTCCTGTGCATGTAGTTTTTTTTTTTTTTTTTTTTTTTTTTTTTGAATAACGTAATGGACCATATAATTGATATTCATATCGTATTCTATCTTCCAAACCATGTATTAGTAAAAGTTACTTTCCCTTGATGTGCTACAAAGCCTAACGGTTACAGTTGTTATGGGTGCGTCATAACCGCTATTAAAAATAGTCTTTTGTAAGTCTTGATTGTAAACTGTATATTCATATAGAAAATGAAATATGGCTAATTTTTATTTGAGGCCTACCTTATATCAACCACTCCCGTTAGAATCTAAAAATTTGAATATAGCTTATAATCATGGAAGAATTAATGCAAATTCACATATCGAGTTTTGTTAAGTTCGGTTCAATTGTTAGTACCCAATAGAATTATTGGCTCCCGCTTTTGTTTTTAGTGTATATCTCGTTTAGACTATGTTTTACGACAAAAGTGAATATACAAACCTTACCCTAAATAACAATATAAACACTTTTGTCATGTGCATATTTGCAAAAAAACCAATAGGAAACGAAATACCACTATTTTTAAATTCAGGCCACCCTTACAACCCCCACTCCTGCCCGTCCCTAGAAATGCTGGTATGGTTTATTATAATGAAGGCGTTAGTGCTAATACACATACCAAGTTTTATTTAGTTCGGTTGAGTCTTTTGTGCCAAATAAAATTGTTCACTTCCGCTATAGGTTTTAGTGTATATCTCATTTATAAATCGGTAATGAAAAAAGTGTATATAATAAAAGTTACTCTAAATAACAAAAGAAACAACGTTTATTATCAACAAATTTGACGAAAACCCAATAGGAAACGTAATATCGCTATTTTTAATTTCAGGCCTCCCTTATAACCCCCACTCCTGTTTGTCTCAGAGAATATTAATATAGCCTCAAGTCTAAGTTGGGTTAGTTGTAATATACATACCAAGTTTCATGAAATTCGGTTCAGCCGTTTATGCATGAAAAGGTAACTAATAAACAAACAAACAAATATACATGAAAGAAACAAAACGCAGTTACGGTGTCTATGATATGTGAAACAAAAAAGTATCATGAAATAAATATAGTTTTATATATATATATATATATATATATATATATATATATATATATATATAGAGAGAGAGAGAGAGAGAGAGAGAGAGAGATTATTTCATTCATCCAATCATTTATATAGCCTATTATTTATTTGTATTGTTATTATGTTATGAAAGTAGCAATCATTTCAATGGCTTGGGAACATTTAATTTGTTTTTTTACATAAATGGCAACATCGGGTCGATCTAAGATTAGTTAGAATAGTTGGTTCAAGCTAAGTAGGTTAGGTGGAACACAAAGTACAAATGGTTGGGAATAAATTTCCTGTTAGTTAATTTAAAGTACTCTACCATATGAGAGAAACATCAGCGTACCTCAATACTAAAAATAATTATACTCATGAACTCGACTTTGAAAGGTTAAGTACTATTTCTTTAAAGACCTTAGGTAAAAATTCAGTCATTTTTCTCCTTCACTTTATTTATAATTTAAATTATTTATTAACATCCACTTTTTGCATCTAAGGCTAATTGGGAGTGGCTCTCTACAGGCCTGGCCGTGATGGAACTCTCCCCTCTAGGTTTTCCATGTGGAGTTAAGGCCAATGCCAATTCACATGGCTAACCTGAATCCCTCCTTTATTTTGATGTCTGAATCATATTTCTTCCCAGATATTTTGCTTAAACAGTTAATTTTCCAAGACAGATCATTTAGTGGATCTAAGCAACCCAGAATCCTTCTTGGCTGTGTGTGTTGATTGAATCCACTTTGCTGTATGTTTGAAGACTATAATTGTGAAGCTTTTTTAAGAAGAAACATTGTTTTATAACATAGTATGTTTGTTAATTTTCCTTCTCTTTGCACTGGGCGTTACTCCTTTTTTTAAAGATATGTATATTTGTTACTTTTATATATATTTATATATGCATATATATATATATATATATATATATATATATATATATATATATTTCACACGTTTGCTGATATACTTAATTGCAGCCTCGGCATTGGGGATATAATATGTCATAAATGCATGACATATAATATCCCCCCCCCCAAAGTTGATACATGAATAGATGAGTTGAGTGTTTAGCTATATGCTTTGTATGATGATCTGACATCGAGAGAATGATACCTTAAACTGGTTTCAGAGTAATTTGCAAGAATTCAAAACTGAATGGTGATTTTTTAAAAATTAAAGGTATTATTTGTGGTTGAAATACAATTTTCCGTTTTTCATTCCTGGCTATTTTACTGGCTCCAATGGTGCCACTGTATAGTTCTTTCATTCAGAGTCTTGAACCATTAAACGATTTCTGCAAAATCAGAATCTCGAATATTATTGCATTATTATTTACACAGTTTTATGATGTAGTGATTTCATATATATGTTTTAGAGACTAGTAGAAGTTCTTCCATCAGTCGACTTGAAACCATATAACCATTCAACAAAAGAAGGTGACCTGCTTGGTTTTTGCCTCCGTTTGACTACTTACGGGAACTTTATGCTGACTGTCATAGTCCCAAAGGTAGTGGCTTTAGGATTCAGGCAGCTCACTTCTGGTAAGTTAGTTCTTTCCAATATTTCTTTTCCAAACTGTAAAACATTTTAATTCAGCACCATTTAAATAAAAATAACTTTCTTATATACCTATTAAATTAAATAAACAAAATGTTTGGTTACATATCATTTAACCCATGCTGTGTTGTTTTGTCTTAGGATGTTATTTTGCCCATAGCCCGGGGTTCAATACAATTTTAGCAGATTTCCCTTAGGGGAAATCAACTATTGAGCAGCATGACGTGATTTTCGAAAAATTACTTCAAATGTCCATCAGTCCAACCCAGCAGATGATGAAAATGAGGTCCATTCAAAATTATATATATATATTTATTTGTCTGTTAACGCTCAAGCGGTTGGAATTTTTGTTTGATCATTATCAAACTCGATATTTAATTGTTTTATGTAAGAAGAAAAATCAAGTTCATTAATGGCTGAAAAGGGAGTTTAGAGGAGAGGATTTTGAAAATTCAAAATATCTCTGTTATTATATGTCGGATCGAAATATCGAATAACCAGAACCAATCATTTTTGGAATTAAAATGTACTATAAATATTGTTATATACATTTATGCTCTATCTTGAATTTTAACCGAGATATTTGCATTTTTCAGTTTTGAGCCTTCAGTAAACCTCCACTTCTACTCGTGTCATATAACAAGAAGCTGTTATATCATGAGCCATTTCATTACAAAGTTAAATACCATATATTGTTTTCACTGATTTCTACTTTGTGAGATATATGCAAATATGTTTGGTTGACCCCCCCCTTCCTTTGGATTTCTAAAATTTGAGTGATTGGGATAAAACTGATTTTGATTCATTACAAATTACAGCACTAGCTTTAGTAAATTGTTTTCGATAACATTAATATATTCAGATATATTTCATTAATTGTTGTCTATCTATCTATTCAGCGCTACGAGATTGGCTGGCCTGTTTGTTTATAATTCAGCCGCTTTCCGTTTGAGATTATTAACTTGTTTTGTAAATTGACTGAAAGATTTCCCATTACTGTTTGTATTTATTCACTTTACATTGGCGGTAGTGTTACCTGTATGTATATTTATCTGTTGTAAACCTTAGCATGGGAAATCTGCTTAGTTTATGCAGCCCCTGCGTGACAGATTTTTTCTATTTAACTCATAATAATGGAGATATTTTGAACTTTCGAAATTCTCCCCTCTAAATCCCCCCCCCTGCCATTGATGAGCTTATTCTTTAATTTGACATAAAACGTTTAAACATTCAGTTGATAGCGATCAAACAAAAGAGACACTGCTATAATGTGTACAGACAAAAATATATAGTTTTGAAAGGGCCTTATTTTCTTCATCTGGGTAGAATCAATAGACATTTGTATAACTGTTTCAAGAATCACATCATGAGTACATCCTCAATAGATCATTTTTCTCAGGGGACTAGTCAAAATGGGTTCATGGAGGGACTGAACAGGAGTTACATTGAAATCTGAAATAAATTTTTTTTTTGGGATTACACAATATCAGTTCGCATTTGAAGAAATGTTTCACACCATGAATTTAATCGTTATAACTGATTTTCCCTTGGTGAAATCTTCTGAAAGAAGAAAAATTACAACTCATTGGAATATCCTGAGGGGCTACTAAGTGTACAATATGTCTCAAACTTATCCTCAGGTTGAAATAAGTATCTTTGAGTTCCCCAATATAAGAACTAAATTTGGACACCAGATTTACTTGGAAATCCCCCACAATAATTAAAAGACAGTAACTTAAGAGACGATTCGGACAACTTAACGGACTGCTAAATAGAAGATCTCACTTATCTACTGAAAACACACTAACAAGTTACTACTTAAACCAATATGGACATACGCAATAGAAGTGTGGGCTACAGCAAAACCTTCCAACATCAGAAGCATCCAGACATTTCAATCCAAAGTCCTGCGCACCATAGTACATATTACCAATCACATTCTCCATAAAAATCTTAATATCCCATTTGTGAAGGACCTAATTCCCTTAAGATGCAGAAAGGGGGCTATCCAATCATCCTAATCCAGAAGTACTATCCCTTTCCAGTAGCACTCATCCATATTCCCCTCGACAAGAGACAATGGCCTAGAGATCTCCTATAGCAGCGTAAAGTGCAGAGATAGCAGGGGCTATTTTCTTATCAAGTTACCCCCTTAGCTCTTGACTTCCTTGCCATGCAGGGAGGTGCTGCACCTCTCACTCTGCTGAAGGGGTGTAGCTTCTGTCGAGAGTGATGGAGGACGATATTATTGTATGTATCACATTACCAAATACATTTAAATGCAGACTGTAATATTCTTAATTAAATCAAAAATAATCAATATAAGAATTTCGTTCTTCGCCAAAATTATGACCTTAATAAACACTATAATTTTAATTTTTCTGTTTGTTTATAGATGGTGCTGTTATACCTGAAGGTGAGAAAACTGAAGAATCTTATTCCACTTTAATAAAGAAGAAGATTGATACAATGAAAGTGAAGTTAGAAAAACTCTTCAACACTCACGGCAACTCATTGAGCATTGAATCCATTTATTTGCTGATGGTACATGCTAATAAGTAAGAAACTCATTGTGATTATTCACGAATATTTATTTGTTCTTAGAAATTGACCCAGAGATTACTTTTTCCATGCACATTGCCATCCTGCAATCTGATCTATATGTACAACAGGGGAAGGTTTGAAAGTACAGTCGACGCATTGTATAGCATAAATAAGCATTTTTGGCAGTGTATGATTTTTAGCAGATTTCCCTAAAAGGAAATCAGCTATTGAGGTCATACTCATGACGCGATTTTTAAAATTTTCCTCGAATGTCCATCGATCCTACCTTAGAAATGACGAAAATGAGGGTCGTTCAAAATTATATATATATATATATATATATATATATATATATATATATTTTTTGTCTGTTAACACTCTAGGCAAGAATCGGGCGAGTAGGAGAGGGAGTTTAGGGGGGAGGATTTTCGAAAATTCCTTTCCATTACTATACTTCGATCAAAAAAGTGTATAGAACCAATCTTATTGCATATTAAATTTGCTATAAATATTGTTATATACATTTATTCTCTATCTTGAATACTAACTGACATATTTACATTTTTATTAAGCGTGTGTGGATAAATAGGCGATGAGATCGGCTATTGTCGGTTCTCGTCGTAAGATTCCAGATTAGTTCGACCGTTTACGTAACTGTTTGGCTCTTGTGTAATTGTTTAGATTCGTGTAACATTTTACTTTGTGAGGTAAATGCAAATGCGTTCTGTACATCCCCCCTTCTTTATTTCTTGGACTACTAAAATTTGAGTTATTAAAATATATATTATACTGATTCATTATAAATTGTAGTACTAGATACAGTAAATAGTTTGCAATAAAGGTTATGTGTTATATTCAGATATATATCAGTAATTGTTTTTCTTTCCGTTGAAGAATATGTCCATCTATCTCTTCAGCTCAGAGTGGTTGGCAGACCTATTTGTTTACAATTCAGAAGCCGTTTCCATTGGGATCTTATTACAATTGACTGAAAGATTTTTCATTACCGTTTGTATTTAATCATGATGGTGTTAAGTGTTAGTAGTATGCAGATTTCTGTATTGTAAAACTTCACGTGGGAAATCTGCTTAGTTTACGAAACCCTTATGTGATGGACTTTTATATAGTGCCAGTTGTTCCATTGGCAAAGTATAGAATGAATGTAGTTTGTATAAATTGTGTGCAATACCTGGACATTTTTTAACAGAGTTCCTCTATTCATAAAATAATATAGTCCTTCTAAATGTACACCCTATATTTTATGGATGTAATATACTTCATGGAAAAATTGTTATAAAGCCCTGTTTTGTGAAACTTCGTTTCCAGTCTCCCAGTTGAAAAAATTAATATTTAACGAGGGTGTCTATAAAAAGAAAGAATAACATTTTACTAAAGAATTAAGTGTCTTGTCACTGATGGTGCTTTGCTGGCTGCACTGAAGAATCATCAGTCATTGAAATAGAAATAATTCTTAATAAAATGTAAGTAATGAGTTAAAACAAAATTGAAACCAAAATTGTGAAAATGGAAAGATAATAGTAAATAAAAATATGAAGAAAAGAAAAAAAAAACAAACAATTTAAAATTACATACAAATTAGTCTTAACGAATCCAAGATAATGGCCTCCGTTAAGTGGGGCTAGTCATCATCAATGGTAAAATGTAGTAATTAAACTTGGTCGCATTATCTTTCGTATTAATTGACAATTATTGTTCCCCTTCAAATATTGGAAGTGGGAGATGGTATTTGAAGAGTTCGGTTTAGAGATAAGGGCTTGATATTAATTAGCCAGTGCCAGCACTCATTCCTGTAGTTAATCTATTGGAGTGGATATCCAAGAGGATCCACTCTTGTTCCAGTCCCAGTGAGTGGAAGCATTTTGAGCAGATTTCCTTCAAAGGAAATCAGCTTTTGAGGTTACTATTTTTGGAAATTTTTCTTCAAATGTCCATTGATACTACCTTGTAGATGATGAAAATGAGCAAAATTAAATATATATATATATATATATATATATATATAAAGTTGTAACCTCTGTCTGTACATTGATTTTTTTTTTTCTAAATTTGACTATACTTTTTCGTTTCACATTTCATAGGCACCATAACTACATTTTGTTTCTTTCGTGTTTGTTTGTTTGTTACCTTTTCATGCATAAACGGATGAACCGAATTTTATGAAATTTGGTATGTATATTACTACTAACCCTATTAGACTTTAGGCTATATTAATATTTTCTGAGACAAACAGGAGTGGGGGTTATAAGGCAGGCCTGAAATTAAAAATAGCGATATTTCGTTTCCTATTGGCTTTTCTTCAAATATGCAGATAACAAAAGTTGGTTATTTTGTTATTTAGAGTAACTTTTGTTATATACACTTTTGCCGTATACGGAAGTATTAATGAATTATATTCTAAAAACTATTACGGAAATCAACAATTTTATTTGGTACCAAAGACTCAACCGAACTAAACAAAACTCCGTATGTGAATTAGCACTAACTCCTTCATGATAATAAGCTGTACCATTATTTCTAGGGATGAGCAGGAGTGGGGGTTGTAAGGGAGGCCTGAAATAAAAATAGCGATATTTCTTTTCCAATTGGTTTTTCGGAAATTATGCACATAACAAAAGCTGTTTATTTTGTTATTTAAAGTAACATTTGTTATATTCACTTTTGTTTTATAACAAAGTATAAACGTAATATACTTTAAAAAACCAAGCAGGAAACAACAGTTTTAGTGGGCTCTAACAATTGAACGGAACCTAACAAAACTCGGTATGTGTGTTAGCACTAACTCCTTCATGATAATAAGCGGTACCAACATTTCTGGGGAGGAGCAGGAGTGGTGGTTGTAAGGGAGCCCTGAAATTAAAAATAGTGATATTTCATTTTCTATTGGTTTTTCGGCAAATATGTACATGACAAAAGTTATTTATTTTGTTATTTAGAGTTACTTTTGTTATGTTCACTTTTGCCATATACCAAGTATAAATGAGATATACACTGAAAACTAAAACGGCAGCCAATATTTGTATTTGGCACTAACGATTGAACGTAACTTAACATAACTCGGCATGTGAATTAGCATTAATTCTTAAACGATTATAAGCTATATTAAATTTTTTACGTTCAAATGGGAGGGGGGGGGTTATAAGAAAAGCCTGAAATAAAAATTTGTGATATTACATTTTCTGTTCGGTTTTCAGCCACTGTTGGTCATTGTAATGTATCAAGGGAAAGGAAGTTTAATTCAAACATAGTTTTGCGGAACAAATACTTTCTATGATTATGAATTCTATATATATATATATATATATATATATATAAAAAAAAAAAAAAAAAAAAAAAAAAAAAAAACTACATTCACAGGAGACAGGAAATATAAAAATATTGTGGATAGCAGTGAAGCCTTACATAACAAATCATTTTATTATTAGCAAATCCACAGCAACAGCGGGTATACATCGGGAAATGTTGAAATATTGTGGAAAATAAAGGCTTGCCAAAAAAAATACCGTCATCCTCAAAAAAAAAAACCTCAAATGAATTCCGAGCGAAGCCGGGTACCTTAGCTTGTATATATATATATATATATATATATATATATATATATATATATATATATATACATATATATATATATATATATATATATATATATACTAGCTCAGATATCCGGCTTCACCCAGGAATTGAATTGAGGCTGAATGGTTACGGTATTTTTTTGGCAAGGCTTTACTTTGCACAATATTTTGACATTTACCTGTCCCAGTGTTTAGGGTTAATACCCGTTGTTGGCATTTGTTAATAATAAAATTAATTGTTTATGTAAGTCTTCATTGTCTTCCAAATTGTCATATTTCCCGTCTCCTGTGCATTATCCATAGATTTCAGCTATTAAGGACAAAATATTAACATTGATTTGAATTAATTTTTCCAGCTGAGGTACCTGATAGGTTTTAGCGTATACCTCGTTTATAATTCAGTATACGAAAAAAGTGTATATAACAAAAGTTACTCTAAATAAGAAAATAAACAACTTTTGTTATGTTCATATTTGCCGAAAAACCAATAGGAAACGAAATATCGCTATTTTTAATTTCAGGCTTTCCTTATAACCCCCACTCCTATTCGTCTCAGAGGATATTAATATAGCCTAAAGTCTAAGTTGGGTTAGTAGTAATATACATACCAAGTTTCATAAAATTCGGTTCAGCCGTTTATGCGTGAAAAGGTAACAAACAAATAAACAAACACACATGAAAGAAAGAAAATGCAGTTATGCTGTCTATGACATGTGAAATGAAAAATTATCGTGAAAATTGGTGAAAAAAAATCAATGTACAGACAGAGGTTACAATTTTATATATATATATATATATATATATATATATATATATATATATATATATATATATATATATATATATATATATATATATATATATATATATTTCTGTTACCACTCTAGCAGTCGCAATTTTTGTTTGATCATTACCAAACTCGATATTTAATCATTTTCTGCAAAAAGAAAAATCAAGTTCGTTAACGGCTAAAATCGGACCAGGGGGAGGGGAGTTTAGAGGGAGAGAATTTTGAAAATTCGAAATATTTCCATTACTATAAGTAGGATCCAAAAAGTGTATAGAATAACTCTTGTTGCAAATTAATTTTTTTATAAATATTATTGTATACATTTATTCTCTATCTTGAATATTAACCGAAATATTTACATTTTTCAGTTTTCAGCCTTCAGTAAACCCCCACATCTACTCGTGGTACATAAACAATACTCTGTTATATAATAAACCATATTATTCGGAGCTTAAATACCATATGTTTTCAAGAGACCTTTATTATATGTGATAGATGCAAAAATGTTCCCCAAATATATTGTGACCTCCCCCCCCCCACCATTTTAAATTCCTGGACTACTAAAATTTGATTGATTGAGATAACAATTATTCTGATTCGTTATAAGTTACAGTACTAGGTATAGTACGTACTTTTCAATTAAATGAATATATTATATTCTGATATGTTTCAGTTATTGTTTTTCTTTCCGTTGAGCCGTTAGCAGGCTTGTTTGTTTACATTCGATACACTTCCCACTGGCAAGGGAAAGATTTCTTGTTACCGTTTGTCTTTATTCACTTAATATTCACGGTGGTGTTGTGATAGCAGTATATAGGTTTATCTATTATTAATCTTCAGTATAGAAATCTGCTTAGTTTACGCAGCCCCTGCGTAACAGGCTTTTTCTCAAAAAGTTTGAATTGTGAATTGAATAGTCATTTAATGGGTGCAGGTAGCTCCAGTGGTAAAGCTCTAGGATTCTGCTCTAAATTTGATTTAGCTGTGCTCTCACCAGGCTTTGAGGTTGGACTTCTATCTATTCTCGTAGAGTCTACTCACCATCAAGAGGAAATTGAGTAGCAATGTCAATAAAGGAGTAGCCATCTTTTGTCTGTAATGCTTCTATAGGAATGTGCTGATGACCACTTGACCTCCACCAATGTCGTATCGTAGGCAGGTCTTCGTGGTTTCTTGAGCCAACAATTTTATGATAGACATTTAATACAGTGGATGATTGTTTTTTTTTTTTTATTCTGTTTGTAAGTTATTTTGGCATCGTAAATTTGTTTAGACACTTTCTTTGTATACTTTAAATATTGTATTTACTGAGTATTTGCTATCAAATCAAAAATAGGAGAGGGAATGAAGAATGAAATCAACATCTTGTTATCATGATATCCTTTTTTCTGCTAACATTGATTACTTTTTTATCTGATGGCACTAATATACTTTCTTCGACTCAACCTGAGAATTTATATTAAATAAATCTAACCTGACATTAAAAAAAAAATTACCTGAGATGGAAATAATAGAATTTATTTTTAATGTATTTTAGTGTTCAATTAGTAAAATAATCTTTTAGAAACAGGAGTTGTTGGAAGGAGCAAGTTTTAAAAAAGTATTTGAGTATTAAGAGCAGGATAATTATTGAATAACTATTCTAAAAGCAGCAAAGTAAGTAAAATAACCACCCTAAAAGCAGTATAATAACTTAAATAACCTTTCTGAAATCAGTATCTCACTTGAGAAGGAAGTAATGCAATTCTTTCTTAATACCTTTGAGTATTAAAAGCAGGATAATGAGTAAAATAACTATTGTAGAAGCAGCGAAGTAAGTAAAATAACCAGCCTAAAAGCAGTATAATAACTTAAATAACCTTTCCGGAATCAGTATCTCACTTAAGAAGGAAGTAATGCAATTCTTTCTTAATACCTTTGAGTATTAAAAGCAGGATAGTGAGTAAAATAAATATTTTAGAAGCAGCATAGTAAGTAAAATAACCAGCCTAAAAGCAGTACAATAACATAAACGACCTTTTTAGAATCAGTATTTCGTGTTGTACCATTTTTATTTTTTTCACCCCTTTACAACCCCCTCTCCACTTATGACATATGATTAGCAAACTCCATCTATTAAACTTTCCTTAAAAGCTAAACATTGTATTCCATTCGAATTAATTTTAAATTGGAGATGACAGTGGCAGAATAGACTTGCTTCTTATTGACAGATTTCCATGAAAGTGGTGAATGCTGTTAAATTTGTTGGTACGAAGGATCTCTGTGATAGATGTATTTAATTATACCTTCCAAGTGCAGATTTTTGAGATGACTTCAAAGGCATTGGAATGAAAGTTATTAATGCATAGGTGGCCTTTTTACAGTGTTATTGATTTTCTTTATTTGGCCTTGGAGCGAGAATGATATAATGACTGCTATAAACTGAGTATGTGGTTACTATACATTTTCTGCTCTTCATCGTTAAATATAATGAAGGTTATTAGCATGAAATTCGAACTCATTATAGCCACTACTATGACTATAATTGCATAAATGAGTTGGGCGTGTTAATGAAACAGTATTTTTGCCCGAGAGACATACCCTCTTATCAGGAAAACTTTTAACACCACTCAGTAGGTAAGTGCTTCGAATGAATGTTACTGTTAGAAGGATTTTCTTTTAAACTATTCCATCTTTCCAACTATGTATATGAAACTATCTGTTCCATTTTATACTATGTGCAACAGATATTTTTTTGAATTGAGCAGTAATTTAATTAACCATTTTAGGTTAGTTTTGCTATTTTGTTTGTGCTACTTTGGAGTTTTGTTTCTTCTTGAAGAGAAAGATAACACATTTCAAGTCAGGAACAAAATCATTTCATTTAAGGAAATAATAAATTTTACATTGGAAATTTGTAGAGATTTGTGAATTTTTTTAAAAAAAAAAATATTTATGTCTATTTTGACTTTTTGCTTGCAGCCAAAAGAGGAAACAATTTTCTTACTTTTTGTAAAACGAGTAAGAATGTCTGATATAGCAAACATAGTTCGACTAATGTTCAGGAGCAGAGCCTCAACTGTCAAATTCAGCAAGTGAATCGAAATGTTAATAATGTTTCTGTCTTACTTCTTTTAATAACAGTTTGATGACGACAATGGAAGATACGAACAGTGGAAGTTTCCACATCATCGGTCAGAAGAACCTGGCGGAAAAGCTGAACGGGATTAACCTGCGGATGAGCTGGGAGCGTGACGGGCAGATAGAGGTGTTCCGACCACTCCTCTCTCTCATTGAAGCTCAGGGGAACATTAATCCTTCGAGCAGGCTCTACCTCGCCTCGCCTTACAGGCTTCTAGGCCTCTACTTTGCCAAGGTATTCACTCGCCTCACTTGTCGCTCTGATGAAATTGATTTATCAATTTCCATCACTGTTTCGACACATCCTTCTATTTCATTTTATTTGAAAATGAACATTTCTTGTGCTGTCATTTCACCTTACTGATTGCCGATAGCAATCATACACTAACAAACTTTTTATCTGTTATAAAAACCAAATAAGTAATTTGAATACTGCAATGCTCCAATTGATATATTTTTGCTTGGAGCATGTATTTGCATGTTGGTGCGTGATGAGAAGAAGGTGTTATAAATGCATTCATTATCTTCATCGTACGGCGAGTAGAGTCTTTTGTGTTGATCTGGTAATGGAGTTGTTATACTCCCTCCAAAACCATTTGGAGCAGCCAAACTCCTCTCATTTCTATACTTACATTTCGTGGATTTGTAATGTTGAATTTTGATGAGTCTATTCGGGATTCCAGATTATTTGTATTGCTCTGAATACAATAAAGCAACGGTCTTGAAACATTGTAGAATAATGGAACATTGTATTGCATGTCTAATAGAAAGACAAATGTTCTTATATTGAATGTGTATGGAAGTGAGTATTGTGAGTTGTTGGACCATTGGAGTAAACAACGTGTGACCCTTTGCAGCCGGTGGATTGCTGATGCAATCAGGAGGGAGGTGGTAACCTGTGTAGCAGTCGGGAGGGAGGTGGTAACCTGTGTAGCAGTCGGGAGGGAGGTGGTAACCTGTGTAGCAGTCGGGAGGGAGGTGGTAACCTGTGTAGCAGTCGGGAGGGAGGTGGTAACCTGTGTAGCAGTCGGGAGGGAGGGGGTAACCTGTCTAGCAGTCAGGAGGTGGGTGGTAACCTGTTTAGCAGTCAGGAGGGAGGTGGTAACATGTTTAGCAGTCAGGAGGAGGTGGTAACCTGTGTAGCAGTTGAGAGGGAGGTGGTAACCTGTGTAGCAGTCGGGAGGGAGGTGGTAACCTGTGTAGCAGTCGGGAGGGAGGTGGTAACCTGTCTAGCTGTCGGGAGAGAGGTGGTAACCTGTGTAGGACCCTTTGTCCCTGGGATTACTTTAGTCAAACAAAGATACTAGATTATTATTACATTGTGTCTTAATAAAATTAAATGTTTTAAATAATTAATATTACCACAAGAGCCTTCTTTCTCTCCTGAGTACATGGTCTCACCTCCTTTTCAGGGTTGCCAGCTGCAAAGGGTTAAAGTTGTTGGAATTTTTGGAGTAATAATGAAGTGCTATTCTACCTTCACTCCACTTTGGAGGCTGGATTTCATTAAACAAACAGAATTCAAAATAACGATTTGTATTTATCAGGGATAACTTGCTTTTGATGTTTCATACCTGATATGTGACCTCTTCAGAACTACATTTATGAATATTATTGAATTATGTGGTCCCTCTCGGTTTTAAAATAATTCAATACTTTGAATGATAATAATATGTCACCCATGACCAAAATGTTATCATTAACATAACAAAATATTTTAGTGAAAATATTAATTTTTGATTGAATTCCTCCATTAAATCATGAATGATAAAATCCTTTGAGTTGAGAGTAGGATGAAAGCTCATTACCATAACAGCCATTGTTATTATCAGGACACCAGTTTTGAAAAATGATTATAATATTTTCTAAAATCCTTAATAGCACCAGGGGACTATTAGCATAAAATAATGTTTGATTACAGGTTTATCGATTTGTTTTCTTTAACTCTCTTAAAAAGCTTCCCAAGGATTTTCAGTGTTGAGTGTTTAGTTCCTTTGGAATAGATATATATTTGTTAGTTTTAGTATTATATTTTTGTGAGTTATTATCGAAAAGCTTATAAGCAGTGTTGTCCTCTCAGTGCAGAAGCACAACAATAAAAATGCTAAGAACAATTTATTTCATTTCGTTCTTCATGTGATGGAAGAATTGGCTAAGTTTTGAATGGTCTGACTAACTAACAACTTATAATCTCCAAGTTATCTCCTCTTTATTTCTGCAAAGGCCACCCTGCTGTAAGTGTTTTTCTTGTCATATTTTATAAGTAATTTGTGTACCTTCTCTTTTTTGTAAAATATATGATTGGGCAAAAATGATATATGATATTCACTTCTGAAGGTAAGTTACATTTCATTATTGGTATTATTGCTTAATTATTATCATCTAAAATCCATTGTTAAGCCAATAGTGGTCCACTCATAATAATGGAAATGATGGTTAAGAATGAAGAGTATTATAAAAACAAAAGAAGACGCATAGAAAATATATAAAAATCATGATAAATACAAGTTCATACTTTAGTCTTCAAAGAATCTGTTTTAGACATAATTTAAGACATAACAAGTATCTATGTGAATTTTATACTGCTTTGCTAAAAAGAAAAAGAAAAAAAAAAAAACCTAAATACTACGCCCTCTTCTTCATCTAATATTAAATTACAGCAATATGCGCCCTAAAGACATAAAGACCTCTATCATGGCATGCATGCCGTGGAGACCCTCATCCTAGAGGCCACCTCTCTCGGTGTTCATCCAACATAGAACCTAAAGGCCACCTCTCTCGTGGTATCCATCCAATATAGGACCTAGAGGCCACCTCTCTCTCGGTGTTCATCCAACATAGAACCTAAAGGCCACCTCTCTCGTGGTATCCATCCAATATAGGACCTAGAGGCCACCTCTCTCGTGGTATCCATCCAATATAGGACCTAGAGGCCACCTCTCTCGTGGTATCCATCCAATATAGGACCTAGAGGCCACCTCTCTCGTGGTATACATCCAATATAGGACCTAGAGGCCACCTCTCTCGTGGTATCCATCCAATATAGGACCTAGAGGCCACCTCTCTCATGGTATCCATCCAATATAGGACCTAGAGGCCACCTCTCTCTCGGTGTACATCCAACATAGAACCTAGAGGCCACCTCTCTCGTGGTATCCATCCAATATAGGACCTAGAGGCCACCTCTCTCGTGGTATCCATCCAATATAGGACCTAGAGGCCACCTCTCTCGTGGTATCCATCCAATATAGGACCTAGAGGCCACCTCTCTCGTGGTATACATCCAATATAGGACCTAGAGGCCACCTCTCTCGTGGTATCCATCCAATATAGGACCTAGAGGCCACCTCTCATGGTATCCATCCAATATAGGACCTAGAGGCCACCTCTCTCTCGGTGTTCATCCAACATAGAACCTAAAGGCCACCTCTCTCGTGGTATCCATCCAATATAGGACCTAGAGGCCACCTCTCTCATGGTATCCATCCAATATATGACCTAGAGGCCACCTCTCATGGTATCCATCCAATATATGACCTAGAGGCCACCTCTCTCATGGTATCCATCCAATATATGACCTAGAGGCCACCTCTCATGGTATCCATCCAATATATGACCTAGAGGCCACCTCTCATGGTGTTCATCTAACATAGAACCTAGAGATTACTTCTTTCTAAGGGTACACATGTTACTCTAAGGGCCTGCTTATGATTTAAAATGTTATTCTCAATCTGGGTTTAGTCAAAAAATGTTAAATTGAAAAATATACTTAGTCCATCATGGTGCCTTTTAAAGTGAATAGTAGAAGGTCTTTGGAGTTTCTCCTGCCCTAGGTCACTTTTTTCTCCAAATTGTTAATTTTTTCCTTTTGAATTTATTACAAGCTATATTTCACTCAGAAATTTTTCATGACGTCTTCCAATTTTCAGAAATGTGCGCACGTGACAATGTATTACTTCTGGACAAAGGAGCACTTGAACGAGCTTCAGCAGTGGGCCAAAGACCTGGGTTACACCAATATTGACTTTGTGACTGCAAGGACCAATGTCAAAAAATTCCAGAACGAAAATGCAGTCACTATCTTCTGGCAGTTTACAAGTAAACATTGTTTCTGGGTTTATATTTGTTATTACTTTTTTTCTTCTTCATTTCTAAAGATTTTTTGAAATGATTATATGTACTTTATTTTGTAGAGCCGACTCTGCTAGACAGATTTGTTGCATCTGATATCCGTTCAATAATACTCGTATCATACTGGCCAACCGTAGTTCAAGAAAACAATGTCAATCTTCAGAGGAAGCAGATAGAGGCTGTTTATTCTAAATTGAAAATTTCTTACATCTGCCCATTTGATTTGGCTCCGTACAAGGAAAGGTAGTGTGTTTAATCTATATAAAAAAAATTCTGGCTTTCTCTATTTGGTGTTATTGTTATTTTGATTTTCCTTAAGGGAAAGTACATTAAGACTGAAATCTACCCATCAGGGGAAAGGTTTAGTAAGCGATGAAATAGAAAATATCTCAATTACTATGAGCTAGATGGAAAAATCATATATAACCAATCTTGTATCAAATTTTAGTTTTCTATAACTGTTGTTCTATACACTTTTTCTCTGTCTTGAATATTAATCGAGATGTTTGCATTTTAGCTGGCTTCCCACATGGAAATCAGCTATTGAGGTTGTGCTCATGACACGATTTTTGAAAAATTTCCTCAAATGTCTTTCAATCCTACCTAGGAGATGACGAAAATGAGTTCTATTCAATACTGTATACATATGTATAACACACACACACACACACACGTGCGTGCGCATGCACACACATTTTTGGAGTTTAGAGTGGGAAATTTCAAAAATTCTTAATATCTCTGGATCGGAAAATTGTATAGAACCAATCTTATTGCAAATTTAATGATCTATAAATGTTTTTCTAGCCATTTTATCTGTTTAATGAATATTTATCAAGATATTTGGATTTTTTAGTTTTCGGCCTTCAGTAAACCCCTATTCACACTCACGTCGCATTAACTGAACGTCGCTGTTATATCGTGAACCACTTCATTTCTAGGTTAAATATGGTTTTCATTGAACTTTTACTTTGTGAGATACATACAAATTCATTATCTGATGACGTCATCAATTAAGTTTTTATGTTCTTGTCTTAAAAATGTATCTTTGAGCTATACCTTTCTCAATATTTATCGTTTCATTCAACACTAAATCATAATTGTTATTGGTTGAAATCGGAGTTGCAATAGTGGTGGTATAGAGGGGGAATTCCAAATTCCTAAATATTTCCATTATTATGGCTGGGATCGTAAAATGTTACATAAACTATCTTGTTTTCAGCTTTCGGTATCCCCCCCCCTCCCCTCTGCCCCTTACTCATTGGGTTTTTACACAGAAATAATGAATTTGTGGTAAGATAAGATCACTAGTGTGTTGTACCAGCAAGTGGGAGAGAATCACTTTATTGTACAAATTTTTATACAGTTTGTGGGGCTGCTCAATTACATTGAGATGCTGAAGCACACAGCAACTTAGTCAATCCCTAGGACAACAGTAAAACAATACATATTGTATTTAGTCAGCTCAATAACTAAAATATTAACTAAAATAAACACAGTCAGCAACCTAAAAGGTGAATGTCACTAGATATAAATTAGAAACATCATTATTGTACTAACATGATCCGCCGATGTATAATTAGAAGCCGATGTATAACTGGTCAAAGAAAAATTAAAATATATGGTGGGAAATAATCCCTAAAGTATCAATAATGATACCCTCGACCAAGGTTTGAAGAACCTTCTTGTCTATTCCCACCTCGTCAAAAAATGTCTGGGTACGTTTAGGGACCGTTCCTCGGGCACCGAACCACAAGCCTATCACCAGAAAATCCCGCTCCCCAAATGATTCCCTAAATTTTTCCGAGTAAAATTTAGTACATTTGTCGTAAGTATTTTTCTTTTCCTGGTGGATCTTCTCCACTTGATCAGGGTCGTTGCTCTCGTAACTTATCGTTAGGTCCAGGATGTAGGCAAATTTACAATTCTCCTTGAAGGCAATGATGTCCGCGTACCTCATTGACAGTGTACACCTCTTCAAAGCATGCAAAATTCTTGGCTTTCATGAGCTCCATGATAGCGTGCTTTACTTGGTGATGTCGCCTCGTGATCAGCAACATGTTATGTGGACAATTCCCGACCCATTAGTTAATGCAACCCTGATGGACTTTTTGTTCTACTTTCAGTTAGAAAAAGGGTAAATTAAAATTCATGACATCCTTTCAAAATGGTTGCAACAGGACAGAGACAAATAATAAAGGTGATAACTTTGAATACCTAGCGAAGTGTTAAAAGTAAGTGTGAATGATATCTAGTAAGAAACCAAGTACTCTGACTCTGCATTCACTAGATGATGTTCTCTAATTATAATATTGTTGTGAAAATTACGTGCTTGAAAATTGTCGAATAAGAAGTTAAGCTAACAGTGAATAATTTACCAAGTGTGTAGTGTATAATCAAATAAATTTTGCAGTGATAAAAATACTGAAGTTTGTATATTTAATTTTGCAATCGAAAAAACCCTAATAATCAACTATTATTATTGTAATAAATGTAACAGTATGAATCATCATGAGCAATGTTTTAGGCACTCAATCTCCCTGTTAAGCTCTCTCCAAGTAAACTTGTGTATCCCCTATAGCAAATGGGTTTATGATTTATTTATGCCTTTCCCTGAAAATTATTTTAAAAAACAATACGTGAATATGAATTGATTTTGGACGAAAATCGAGGGAAAAAAAACATTTCATTCATGGATAAATATGATTATATTGATATTCATATTCGTAACTACAATCATATTCATAATCACAACATTCATCAGTAATTTTACTTGAAATCAGTCGGGATATTATATTAATTGAATATACTATTTTTTGAAGGTACGGAATGGCATTTATCTTCAACAACTTCATTCACGAGAACACGGAGCCTGTAGGTAAGAGATTGAAGCAAGGTCAAGGTAAAGGAGTTGGTGTGCCTCCTAACAAACCGCTGATCAGGAGGAGGCCACTCAGGCCCTATGTCAAGCCTGTGAGTGCATTCGAGCGTTTAGGACCTCAGCCCTACAGGCGCAATTATGATGATGGATCGTGGGCGAGGCCAGACCCTTGGATGGGACAAGGACAGGTAAAACTATCTAATTCCATGCAATAACTAACTAACTGCTTTTATTATGACAGGCATTTGCACTCCTAATACTTCTTTAACAACCCGAATACTTCATCGAGTTCCTTTTAGCAGATTTCCATTACGAGGGTCAGATAAAGTCGGATTGACAAATCTCGTATTACCAATCTTATTGCAAATTTAATGTCCTATAAATTTTGTTCTCTATTATTTATATTTTCTGTATCATGAATATTAACCGAGATATTTGGATTTTTTAATTTTTGGCTTTCAGTAAATCCCACTCCTGCTCATTCATATTAACTACAAGCAGTTATATCATGAACCACTTCATTCCAAAGTTAAATAACAAATCGATTTTTGTTGACTTTTATTTTGTGAAATGCATGCAAATATATAGTGATAACAAATTCAATTATGATTTTTCATTCTTTACTGGAAAATATTTATTTTATCTATATTATGCTTGATATTTAACTGTTTCAGTCAGCACTAAAGACTGTATTTGTTTTAGGCTGAAATGGGACTTGGAATAGTGGGGGTTTAGATCGGGGGATTTGAAAATTCAAAATATCTCCGCTAATATAAATCGAGTCTTAAAATGTTATGGAATCAATCTTGTATAACTTTTGATTCTCTACAATTGTTCTATACATTTTTTCACAACTTAAGTATTAAGCAAGTTCTTTTAGCCTTCAGTACTATAAAGTTGTAACCTCTGTCTGTACATTGATTTTTTTTCTCGAAATTTCAAGATAATTTTTCGTTTCACACGTCATAGACACGATACCTGCAATTTGTTTCTTTGGTGTCTGTTTGTTTGTTTGTTACCTTTTCATGCATAAACGGCTGAACTGAATTTTATGAAACTTGGTATCTATATTACTATTAACTCAATTTAGACTTTAGGCTATATTAATATTCTCTGAGACGAATAGGAGTGGGGGTTATAAGGGAGACCTGAAATTAAAAATAGCGATATTTCGTTTCCTATTGCTTTTTCAGCAAATATCCACACGACAAAAGTTGTTTACTTTGTTATTTAGAGTAACTTTTGTTATATTCACTTTTGTCGTATAACAAAGTTTAAACGAGATATACACTGAAACATAAAGCGAGAGCCAACAATTTTATTGGGCAGCTCTCAGCTGTTTTTATAGAAGTTCTCTTTCACTCTCCTGTGAGAGATGGTGGAGGCGAGAAGTAGTCTGGCTGAGGGCTGAAGGATTAACAAGGTGTCCTGGACCGAGGTCTCCCGTCTAGAGTATTTAAGATATGACTGTTCTTAATCCTTTGTGACGTCGCCCTTTTATAGCCTGAGCCGATGTCGCCCTTTGCCCCTGCCGATCAAAATATGCTCAAAAATTGTATTTAACGGGAAATTCATCCGTAATATTAATTAGTGTATCAACTTTAAGAGCTGTGAATGCTATTATAAAAATCCATCAGAGTTATCTACTCTGCTTCACAAGAGCACGTGGTGACTTAACTCCAAATTAGATAAATCTCTTATTTAAAGGTAAAAACTGGATATTTAAGTATTCATAAATAATAATCTTAATGTTCTTTGTGCTGGCCTTATTCAGAACATAAAATATATGGTCATTCGTGATGGGTTTATGTAATGCAATGTCAGATTCATTACAGTAGAATACTAGATTTCTATGTACCACATGCTTCAACTACATAAACGTGGTTTTAACTTTTATTGATCATTACATTTCAAAAATATTTGTTGAACGTAGGATATAAGGGGGAGTGGGTGGAGATGGAAATTTTAATGTTGATTGTGAGGTGAACTACCTGGATAGGAGTATTTAGGGTGGCTCCTTGCTCTACACTAAAATTAATTGATTTGTCTGGATTATAATTTCTAAATTTTATCTAAAATGATTTATGAATCGCCATTATTAATTCTGTTTTTTAATCGTTTTCTTTTTTTTAGCCTGCTGTCGGAAGTACTTTAAAGAAGGTATTTTTCTTTAGTTGTCATTTGATCAATTTTTTCGAGTCATTCCGTGAATACTTTGTAAATGTAGTGGGTTTCTCCACCATTGCTAAAATTCTGCTTCAAGGGGGTTGAAAACTCTAGTCACATCCATATATCTCATATTCATGTGTGATAATTGCAAAATATTTTTGAATCTTAAGTTATTGTCAACAGCTTGGGTATTGCTCTTCCGTTTAATATATTATATTTTATTTATTTATTTTACATTGTATTTCTAAAGCAGAATGTCTCTAAATAATTTCATATTTTTCTTCTCAAATTTTTCTATAAAATGTAAACATTTTTAAACGGTTGTTGCTTGCCCTGGTTGCTTATTTATTTTTTTTTGTCAAATTTAGCAGTTGAAATTTGACCCCTTTCCTTTTGACCAGTAGATTTGATATTTGGTAGACTCTTTTAGTTCTGATGATGAAACAAGTTAATATATTCAGTATCTTTGTAAATCCAAGGTGGCTGCTGCTACAAAATGGTGGACATTACTTTTTTCTTCACAACTCCCTCAAAATGGGTATGAAATGAAAGGGTTTGACGAGTAGATTCGAGTACACTATGAAAAAAAAATGCATATCCAATATTGCCGCCAGCAAAATGGCAAATCACATATTTTTCCTTCATCAATCGTCAGTATGGGTTTCAAATAAAAGGGCTTGACTAGTAGAATATCGTAGACTATGACAAATTTCAAATCTAAGATGGCCATCGACACAACATGTTAGATTTCATATTTGCTTCAATATGGGTAATGATATCAATTGAAAGAGCTTTACAAGTAGAGCACAGTACATGGCAGATAACACATTTTTTTTTTTTTACATATTTCTGTTTTAGTAGATTTCCCTTACGGGAAATAAGCTATTGAGGTCGTACTTATGACGGAATTTTTGAGATTTTTCTTCAAATGTCCATCGATCCTACCTAGTAGGTGACAAAAATAAGCTCTGTTCAAAATTGTATATATATATTTATATTTGTCTGTTACCGCTCTAGTGGTCGCAATTTTTGTTTGATCTTTACCAAACTCGATATTTAGTCAGTTTTTGTAAAACGAAAGATCAAGTTCGTTATCGGCTGAAATTGGACCAGGGGGAGAGGGGGGGTTTAGAGGGAGAGAATTTTGAAAATTCGATATATCTCTGTTACTATAAGTCGGATCGAAAAAGTGTATAGATTCAATCTTATTGCAAATTAAATTTACTATAAATATTGCTATATACATTTATTCTCTATCTTGAATATTAACTAAAATATTTGAATTTTTCAGTTTTCAGCCTTCAGTAAACCCCCACTTCTACTAGTGTTATATAAACAATGCTCTGTTATATGTTTTATTATATTAATTGAAGCCTAAATACTAAATATTGTTTTCATTGAACATTTACTTTGTGAGATATATGCAAATACGTTCTGTTGACCCTCCCCCCATTCTTCTGTTTTTGATTACTAAAATTTGAGTGATTGAGATAAAACTGATTCTGATTCGTTACAAATTAAAACACCAGCTTTAGTAAATTGTTTTCAATAAAATTAATATGTTATATTCAGATATAGTTCATTAATTGTTTGTCTTTCCGGTCTATCTAAGCAGGGCTACGAGGCTGGCTTGCCTATTTTTTTTACAATTCAGCCGCTTTCCGTTGTAGGGATTATTAGCTTGTATATTTTACTGAGCATTCATGGTAGTGTTACCTGTATGTATTTGGTTTTCTTTCCCCTGAGCCGATGTGAGACCTGTTGGTTTACATTTCGGTAGATTTCTTATTACAGTTTGTATTTATTCACTTAATATTCACGGTGGTGTTGTAACCGGTATGTAGATTTATCTATTGTTAAACTTCACGTGGGAAATCTGCTTAGTTTACGCACGGGCTTTTTTAGAGTTAGATTGCAACAACAGGTGACAAAATAGACCTTGTACTAGTGAGCCACTAAATGACTAAACAGAATGAGAAATTAAAACTAAGAACTTGAAAATAAAATAAGTAAAAATAGTTATTAAGTTAAATGGTTTTATTGAAAAATACAGATAAAAATTATGAGAAAAATTTACTAAAAGCAAAAAATAATTGAAGAGTCATTACAGCACTCTAGCCATCAGTTTAAAACCAGATGTGGGCAACCTTTGACATGTCGCGGGCCAAATTTTAGTGTGCAAATACGTTCGCGGACCGCTTTTAAAAGTAGTGCATTTTAAAGTAGTGTTCATAATTTTTAACAATAGATATCAGACATGAAATTATAACGACAATGTAATTATAATACAATTTATTAAAATAACAAAATGAAATGAAAAAAATGGGTATAACATTATAATTAAATCGTAATAATTTGGAATTATTACAAACAACGAAAGTTAAATAGCGATACCGAAATAAATAAGTTTGAATTTGGGAAACTAATCCAACGATGTTTGGATTAATTCCACTAATACAAAGACGAAAAGAATTTTCCAAATTATCGTCAGTCAGCCTTGTACGATATTTTGATTTATTAACTTTCATCATTGAAAAGAACTATTCGCATTTATAAGTACTGCCAAACGCACAAATCTCTCCTCATCTTCCTCATTTGGAGTAAGTAGTGTAATATTTTTGTTTAATTGTTTTTTCAAAATGTCTCGCAGGCCAGATCAACCTTACCGTGGGCAGGTGGTTGGCCATATATGCCCTAGGGCAGGGATCTCCAATCTTTCCAGCCTTAGGGCCATACTGATTACTCCAGTAAGTTCCGAGGGCCAAAACCATATTATCATTGCCGGTGGTAAAAAGTATGGATTCATTTCAAAAATTTGTTAGTTATTATATACTGAAGTTAAATTTTCTGCATATTATACATGTCTTTACTTATTACAATTCTGTGTTTCTTTATCCAACTTATCACAAAAACAATAACAATAAGCCTACAACAATGTTATGAGTAGTTAGCCCATGACTATATCAATGTAGATGTCATATTAATAATTATTCAACATAAAATTAGAATACTTCAGTAAACTAAATGTAATTTGCTATAAAAAATATGTTCTCTAAAAGGAGTTTTCACAAGTATGCTAGCTCTCCGCGGGCCGGACAGAATCTGTCCAGGGGCCGGATGTGGCCCTCGGGCCGTAGTTTGGAGACCCCTGCCCTAGGGCATTGATCAGACAAATAAATAAAATGGTGGGGCTTGTGAAATTTCTCTCAAGAGTCAACTATTTTTATGATCATAAATGTTATTTGCGTATTTATGCAGGTTATGCTATAACACAGGTTCTATAACATTTTCCTGTCCGACATGATAATGATGATAAATTTTCTAATTCCCCCCCCCCTCTAAACCTCCACTATTCCAGGTCCGATTTCAGCCAATAACAAATACAATCTTTAGTGTTGAACGAAACAGTTAAAATTTTTGAGTATTGTATAAATCAATCCAGCTGCCAAGTATTGTTTTGTCAGACTTTTACTGTGATATGTCTACAAATATTTTTGGTGTGATGTCATTTAACATTTTAAATTTTGGCAGATTTACCTTATGAGAAATCAGCTCTTGAGGTCGTACTTATGACACATTTTTCGAAATATTTTAGTAACTGAAACACTAAACACCTCATGTCCAGCTTACATTTCAATTCCTGTTTACTAGGGCATTCTACACGGAATATATCACGCTGCCCCTTTATGGCAGACTTTTTAATTAACCAGCCTGCAACTTGGCACTGAATGGGAGGATTAAACCGCTTAAAACGATTTTATAATAGGTTTTTCTTCATTTATAAAGGGAACTGGTTCCATAGTTTTCAGCTAGTAGAATAGGGCAGCACAATATGTCAATGCTAGATAAGATACTCAGTGCTGAGAAGTGTAAACTTATTTACTAATCATTTATGAAGTCCTAATATCTCAAACAATCTTAACATAACTTATATCATCAAATGTGAGTTCCAAGCAGGCACATGACAGTTTGTAGTCATATCAATGCTAATATCATTATCCCTTCCCCCTATTCGATCAGGGTAAAAATATTGCAGAGTGAGTTATCATTAATCCCAGATGAAAACAGAATGGTTGTTAAAAATTTGAAAAGTAGCAAGATGGTGATGTTACTATTATTCAGACTTCTTTTTATTTTATTTATTAATTACATTAGCTTCCTAAAATTAATTTGATTTATTTTTTCTTTCTTTTTTACTATTTAATACTATAATGGCTTACTATTTATGTTACAATATGTATAATTGGCATTAGTTGGATCAAGTGGCTTCAGGAGTAATGCAAAACCTGCAGGCTGTATCTCAGCAGATGCAAGCATTCATCCCTTCCCTGTTGCAGGGCTCACAGCAAACACCCCCAAGGAAACCTGCTCCACCTCCAAAAAGGTTTATTACTTTCATCAAGCACTTCTTTCTTTTCAATCGATTCAAATTATAACTCAAGTTAAAAACAAAAAAAAAATGAATTACATTTAATTTTCAGGAGGTACGAAGACTATCACGAAGATGATACTCCACAAAACAATTGGTCTAATCCACCCGAAGACCAGTACTCTTATGGCAACCGTGATTTCAAGAGAAGGCGAGAAGATACTTATGATAGGTGAGATACTATTTTTTTCTTTCATGGTCAAATCATTTAGAGGTAGCAGTGGTTATCCCAGCTGATCACTCTAGCGACTCCATTAGAAGCACCTGAGATATATAAACGCATTATCTTTAAGGTTTAGTGGTTATCCCAGCTGATCACTCTAGCGACTCCATTAGAAGCACCTGAGATATATAAACGCATTATCTTTGAGGTTTAGTGGTTATCCCAGCTGATCACTCTAGCGACTCCATTAGAAGCACCTGAGATATATAAACGCATTATCTTTGAGGTTTAGTGGTTATCCCAGCTGATCACTCTAGCGACTCCATTAGAAGCACCTGAGATATATAAACGCATTATCTTTGAGGTTTAGTGGTTATCCCAGCTGATCACTCTAGCGACTCCATTAGAAGCACCTGAGATATATAAACGCATTATCTTTAAGGTTTAGTGGTTATCCCAGCTGATCACTCTAGCAACTCCATTAGAAGCACCTGAGATATATAAACGCATTATCTTTAAGGTTTAATGGTTATCCCAGCTGATCACTCTAGCGACTCCATTAGAAGCACCTGAGATATATAAACGCATTATCTTTAAGGTTTAATGGTTATCCCAGCTGATCACTCTAGCGACTCCATTAGAAGCACCTGAGATATATAAACGCATTATCTTTAAGGTTTAATGGTTATCCCAGCTGATCACTCTAGCGACTCCATTAGAAGCACCTGAGATATATAAACGCATTATCTTTAAGGTTTAGTGGTTATCCCAGCTGATCACTCTAGCGACTCCATTAGAAGCACCTGAGATATATAAACGCATTATCTTTAAGGTTTAGTGGTTATCCCAGCTGATCACTCTAGCGACTCCATTAGAAGCACCTGAGATATATAAACGCATTATCTTTAAGGTTTAGTGGTTATCCCAGCTGATCACTCTAGCGACTCCATTAGAAGCACCTGAGATATATAAACGCATTATTTTTAAGGTTTAATTGTTACCCCAGCATATTATTGAAATAGAGACTGACTTGTTTATGCAGTTCCTGGGTTTTTGTTGGTTGACTCATGGTTGTTCTGCTATTGTTTTAATTGCCTATTATCCTTTGATATTTGAATATTTCATTTTATTGTATACATTTCTTAAGATGTAAAAATATTGGGAATGAAGAGGTTTGAAAACCACAGCTATCAACCGTTCATACTTGACTAGGTTATATTAGTCATTCTGTTTCTTTCGCTATCAGAAAATGAGTGATGGTTTATTATCATACGTGGTTATAGTTTATTATCACCACTTGGTGATCGTTTATTATCACCACTTGGTGATCGTTTATTAACACGACTTGGTGTTTATTATCACCACTTGGTGACCGTTTATTATCACCACTTGGTGACCGTTTATTATCACCACTTGGTGACCGTTTATTACACCACTTTGTGACCGTTTATTATCACCACTTGGTGACCGTTTATTATTACACTACTTGGGCAGCTCCCTTGCGGAGTTCTTGAGCAGACGATTGCCAGGGATGACTATTTTATGCTGCTTAAATTGCTGGATCGATTTTGGGCTAATAATTATTTTAAATTATATTTTCTCATTAAAAAAATTTTAGAACTGTTGTTTTAAATAATAAAGTTGTTTTTTTTTTAATATGGTTTTGATTTTTTTCCTGATAACCGATAATTATAGTAATATTGGATAAGGAGTAAAATATAGTAACTTTTGTAAATAACTTTTCACAGAAGGGGTGATGAACCTTCTTCAGGAAGATGGACATCAGGAGGAGGAGGAGGAGGTGTAGGTGGAGGCAGTAACTGGAGTAGTAGCCAGCCAGCAGTTCGTAGTGAGACATACGGAGACCAGCCGAATACATGGGGGACTGCTCCTCGGGAACCTTCATTCTACGAGAAGGGACGCACTACTACAGCCAATTGGAGCAACACTGCTAACTCCTCTACCAGCTGGAAGAACGACAGCTCTGATTGGAACAACTCTTCTTCTTGGAGCAATACTCCCAGAAACTATTATTAACTCACCATTTTTTTTTAATATATATATTCTTTTATGGAATTAAGAATCCTTTTTAATGTTGGATTAATGGTGAAGCTCCTAGCCCCATTGTCCTTAGAATAGTTATCTCTCTTGTTTTCCTTTTTTATATTTTATTCTGATTTTTTTTAGATACTTCTTGACTTAAGTAAAGAATCATATACCTCTATATTTAGGTACACTAGATTGATCCCCAAGTCTATCTGTTTTGACCTAAATAAAAAAAAGATTCACAAAAACTGTATTTTTTTTATTCCTATAGTCTACACATTAAAAGTCCGTCACTAAGCAGAATTCTTAACTACTGCTACAACACTTTTGATCTCATATCACCACATATTCTCTATTTATATGTAAAAAAAGGCAGAAAACAAGAAAGTACGAATAACTCGCTTAATATTTGAGTTACCAAGAAATGTATAGACCAATTATAGTAGAAAATCTAAGGTTTAACATGATTGGTCCTTTAACATTTTAATATTCTACTCATAATAACAAAGCTATTTTGAATTTTCTGATTCTCCTCTCTAATCCACCTCTATTCCAGGTCTGATTTCAGCCAATAACAAATATGATCTTTAATTTTCCCGGAAAGGGCTAAATATCGAGTATGGTATAGATCAAATAAACATTTTGTAGTAAAGAACAAAAAATCTTAATTGATGATAACATCACATGGCGTATTTGCATATCTCACAAAGTAATAGCTCAATGAAAACGATATTTAGTATTTAACCTTGGAATGAAATTGTTCATGATATAAGCTTATAGTTAATATGACATCAATAGAAGTGGGGGTTTACTGATGACCCAAAACTAAAATATCGAAATATCCCAGTTACTATTCAATATAGAGAAAAGATGTATATAACAGTAGTTATAGAACATTTCATTTGCAATAAGATTGATTCTATACAATTTTTTGATCCGACGTATAACATGAGAGATATTTCGAATTGTTGAAATTCTCCGCTCTTTAACCCCCCCCCTCCTTCCACTGGTCCAATTTTAGCCGTTAACAAACTTGATCTTAATTTTTTCGTAAAATGTTTAAATATTGAGTTTGGTAACGAACAGATGAAAATTGCGACTGGTAGAGCATTAATTTTGAATATAGTGTTTCGGTAACAGAAGATAGAAAACATGAGAACTGCATATGTCGGAGTATGTTTCTTGGATCTACAAGATTTCTGTGCAGAATATTCAACATCTGTTTACCATAAAAGAGAATGAGCTGTGTTTCAGCACTACTACATACGGTTCAATTTATTAAAATATATAAAAGCCGTTAAATTCTGTAAAAATTGTTGTTTATTTATAAAATGGTGGATTATACAGCTTTTAGCAGATTTCCCTTGAGGGAAATCAGCTTTTGAGGTTGTACTCATGACGGAATTTTCGACATTTTTCTTCAAATGTCCATCGATCCTAACTAATAGATGACGAAAATGAGGTCCATTCAAAACTGTATATATATATATATCTATATCTATCTATATATTTGTCTGTTACCGCTCTAGCGGTCGCAATTTTTGTTTGATTGTTACCAAACTCGATATTTAGTCGTTTTATGTAAAAAGAAAGATCAAGTTCGTTAACGGTTGAAATCGGACCAAAGGGAGGGGGGGGGGTTTAGAGGGGAGGATTTTCAAAAATTCGAAATATCTCCGTTATTATGCATCGGATCGAAAAATTGTATATAACCAATCTTATTGCAAATTAAATTTACTATAAATATTGTTATATACGTTTATTCTCTATCTTGAATATTAACCGAGATATTTGCATTTTTCAGTTTTCAGCAAACCGCCACTTCTACTCATGTTACGTAAACAATACTCTGCTACATAATAAATCACATTATTGGAAGTTTAAATACCAAAAATTGTATTCAAGAGACCTTTATTATACAAGATGCATGCAAATATTTCCTGGTGACTCCCCCCCCCATCTTAAAGTTTTGGACTACTAAAATTTTATTAATTGAGATAACAATTATTCTGACTCATTATTAATTACAGTACTAGATATAGTAAATAGTTCTCAATAAAATTAATGTGTTATATTCTGATATATTTCAGTAATTGTTTTTCTTTCCGGGGTGAGGCGGGCCGACCCGTTTGTTTACATTTCTAACCTAACGCTTCCTGTCGGCAGGTTATTGAAATTGGATGAACCATTTCTTATTTCCGTTTGTATTTATTCACGGTGTTGTTGTGTTACCATTATGTATATTTATCTACTACTGAACTTCACGAGGGAAATCTGCTTAGTTTACGCAGCCCCTGCGTGACAGACTTTTTAAGTATTATATTTGGATTCAGCAGCCCAAAAAATATAAGAATTAGGTATTTTCCAGTGAAAAAGTGTTTTCAGAGTTAAGTCACTTAATGGAGGAAATATGAAAAAGTCTGCTTAGAATGAGCCTGAAAGTTCTCAAGGTTGCACTTCTCCCAGAAACAGACTAATGCTTGGATGAGCTAGAAATGCCAGATATTGCCTTTCAGAAGGTTATGATCCTCTGTAGGTGTTCAGTCAAGTACACTCTTGTTAAAAAGTGATCAGGCTCATTGCTGAGGGTGGTCAAATGGTCTTCAATTGAGAGTTCCTTCAATTTGAATGGAAAGGGGCGTTGATTGAGCTATGGTCCAGATCAGAGTTCTAATCACTACAAGCATGGTATATGGTAGAGTTCATTCACAAAGATTATTATTGCTGAAGGGCAAGGAAAGACAAAATTCAGTGCTGCTATCAATGTCGAAACTCTTCATTAGTCTGGAAGTAATATTAAAAACTTGGCCCTAACGATTTAACCGAACTTAACAAAACTCGGTATGTTAATTAGCATTAATTCTTCCATGATTATAAGCTATATTAAAATTTTTACATTCGAACGGGAGTGGGGGTTATAAGGGATACCTGAAATAAAAGTTTGCAATATTTCATTGTCCATTCGTTTTTCGACTAACGTGCACATAACAAAAGTTGTTTACTTTGTTATTTAGAGTAACGTTTGTTTTATACATTTTTTTTGGAACAATGTATGAAGCAAGTAATTTGCGTAGAAATATTGATATGCTCAACAATTCTTTCCAATATGAACTACCAGGTACCTCACCTAGAAAAATTAATTCAAATCTATATTAATATTTTGTCCTTAATAACTCAAATCTATGCATAATGCACAGGAGACGGGAAATATGACAATATGGAGGACAGAGAAGTCTTACATAAAAAATTTATTTTATTATTAACAAATCGACAGCAACGACAGGTATAGGCCCTAAACACTGGGACAGCTAAATGTCAAAATATTGTGCATAGTAAAGCCATGTCAAAAAAATACCATCACCATTCAGCCTCAAATGAATTCCCGGGTGAAGCCGAGTACCTGAACTAATATATATATATATATATATATATATATATATATATAATATACACACGGACACACACCACACACGCCACGCAGCACGCACACAACAACGCACACACACACACACACTAGCTAAGGTACTCTACTTCGCTTGGGAAACCATTTGAGGCTGAATGTTGATGATATTTGGTTTTGGCAAGGCTTCAATGCTCACAACTACACTTCCAGTCTGTGCGTATTGTTTTCCCCTAAGGGTCAGGTGGAGACATAGAATAGAAATTTAAGTTTTAAAGAATAAATGAAAATAAGTGCACTGTTTGACACACCGTGAATCATTCAAGTCATAATCATGGATACAATTTATTATAACTAAATATTATTTATACTACATATTTCCAGTTTTTTAACAGTCGACCTATATATATAATAGCAAAGGTACCCAGCTTCGCTCCGGAGAAGGGAATTCATTTGAGGTTTAATGAAGATGGTATTTTTTTTTTTTTGGTAAGTCTTGTTACTTTCCACAATATTTTGACATTTACCCGTCCCAGTGTTTAGAATTGATACCCGTCGTTGCCGGTGATTTGCTAATAATCGAATTATTTGTTCAATAATTCTTCACAGTCTTCGATATTTTTATATTTCCCGTCTCTTATACATGTAAATATGGTGAATTTTTATTTCAGGCCTCCCTTATAACCCCCCTCCCGTTCGAACCTAAAAATTTTAATATAACTTATAATCATGGAAGAATTAATGCTAATTGACATACCGAGTTTTGTTAAGTTCGGTTCAGCTGTTAGTGCCCGCTAAAGTTTTAGCGTATAACGCCTTTATACTTCTGTATACGGCAAAAGTGTATATAACAAAAGTAACTTTTATTATGTTTATATTTGAGGAAAAACCAATAGGAAACGAAATATCGCTATTTTTAAATTTCAGGCTTCCCTTATAACCCCCCCACCGGTCCGACCATAGAAATGTTGGTATGGCTTATTATAATGAAGGCCTCACTGCTAATACACATACCGAGTTTTATTAAGCTCGGTTGAGTCTTTTTTGGCAAATAATATTGTTGAATCGCGCTATAAATTTTATCTTATAAAGCATTTAAACTTAGGTATAAGACAATAGTGTATATAATAAAAGTTATTCTAAATAACAATATAAGCAACTTTTGTTATGTGCATATTTGCCGAAAAACCAATATAAAACGAAATATCGCTATTTTTAATTTCAGGCTTCCCCTATAACCCCCACTTCTGTTCGTCTCAGAAAAAATTAATATAGCCTAAAGTCTAAGTTGGGTTAGTAGTAATATACATACCAAGTTTCATGAAATTCGGTTCAGCCGTTTATGCGTGAAAAGGTAACAAACAAACAAACATACACGAAAGAAACAAAATGCAGATATGGTGTCTATGACATCTGAAACGAAAAGTTATCGTGAAATTTCGCGAAAAAAATCAATGTACAGACAGAGGTTACAATGTTATATATATATATATATATATATATATATATATATATATATATACATAATAATAAATGTTTGCTAACTACACCACAAACACAAATTGCACCGCTAGAGTGTTAACAGACATTCGCCCGGGAATTCATTTGAGGTTTAATGATGATGGTATTTTTTTTTTTTTGGTAAGTCTTTACTTTCCACAAGATTTTAACATTTCCCGATGTATACACGTCGTTGCTGTGGATTTGTTAATAATAAATTATTTGTTATGCAAATAGTGCCAAGGGGCTCAGGTTAGCCATGGAGTTAAAGCGTTAACCTTTATCTCACATGGTAAACCTAGAGTGGCGAGTTCGATTCTTGCCTAGGCAAAGGAAATTATTTAGTGACGAAATTCATTAAATAATATCCCCAAATCCCTCCCTGGCTAGAAAAGGGTGGTAACCTGTAGATAACCCGTCCCAATTAGTTGCAAAAAGGACGTTAATAAATAATAATAATAGTGCCAAATACAATTGTCGGCTACTCTTTTAGTTTTCAGTGTATATCTCGTTAATACATTATATACGACAAAAGTAAATATAACAAACGTTACATTAAATAACAAAATAAACAGCTGTTGTTATGTGCATAATTATTGAAAAAACAATAGAAAACGAAATATCGCTATTTTTAATTTCAGGCCTCCCTTGAAACCCCCACTCCTGCTCGTCCATAGAAATAATGGTACAGCTTATTATCATGAAGGAGTTAGTGCGGAGTTTTGTTTAGTTCGGTTGAGTCTTTGGTGCCAAATAAAATTGTTGATTCCCGTTATAGTTTTTAGTGTATAATTCATTTATACTTCCGTATACGGCAAAAGTGAATATAACAAAAGTTACTCTAAATAACAAAATGATCAACTTTTGTTATCTGCATATTTGATTAAAAACCAATAGGAAACGAAATATCGCTATTATTAAATATAATTTTGAACAGACCTCATTTTCGTCATCTGGGTAGGATCGTTGTTGTTGTATAGGGTTTAAGGGCGATTAACTCCCAGGTTATCATCGGCCTGTAATATTTATAATTCACATTTTGATATCCTCATCCATATCGCCATTTTAACAATATAAACAAGGATACGAGCAATTGCACTTTAAATTTCTTTTTATAAACTCGTGTTTTTTACACAATTAAACAATTTATGGAGTTCTTTCGGGTCATCTCCAAGGGCCACTTCTATACTATTGGAGATATTGTATTTGTTTCTAATATCTGTATACTTATTACATTCCATTAATATATGATATATAGTCAGTTCTGTGTTACACTTCCCACAAATCGGGGGATGATCTTTTGTCATAAGATAGCCATGCGTAAGTCGTGTGTGCCCAATTCGGAGTCTTCCTAATACAACGTCATCTCTTCTGTTGTTTCTTGTCGAGTATTTCCATGGACGGATGGTGGTTTTAATAGTTTTTAGTTTATTGTTCTGGGTTTCATTCCACATGTGTTGCCAGTTTTTATTAATTTCTTCTTTGAGTGGTTGGTAGAGTTCTGCAGATGTAATTGTTATTGGGGTGATGGAGTCGAGTTGATGGGCTTCTCTGGCTGCTAAATCTGCTTTTTCGTTTCCATCTATTCCCACGTGGCTTGGAATCCACATGAAGTAGACGACCCTTTTTAGCTCTCGGGGCATTTGTATTTTTTTTTACTATTGGGTTGTTTGTGAATACATCTTTGACACTCAAAAGTTTCGATTTAGTGCAAATCAGGAATTTTTCTTGAGTTCAGTGGTTGCACATGCAGTGATATAGAGCGAATTTAATTGCGAATAGTTCGGCGGAATAGATGCTGGTTAATTTGTTGAGTTTGAATTTTTGACAGGCATTTTCTTCGCAGTAGGCGCAGGAGGAAGACTCGGTAATTTTCGAACCATCAGTGTATATTATCTTTGGGTGTTGATATTTTTCTATTTTATTAATGAAAGCTTCCTTTATTTTCCAATAGTTGATCTCTTGGGACGATTTGTTTATGAGTTTGGTGATTCCTGTATCTATAGATATTTCTTGAATTGTCTAAGGTGGACAAGACTGTTAGAGTTTGTCTTTATGTTACTCAGCCTAATTCCAATAGGTTTTGGTGTTGTGGGGTTTTGGTCGTATAGCCGTGAGTAGAGAGGGTGGAATATACTCTGAAATGTCGGTGACCTCTCTGTGTCACTGTTTGGATAAGTATTTAACTGCCAGTTTTTGCCTTCTGAATGTCAATGGTGGGATTCCGGTTTCAGCACACAAGCTTATTGCTGGGCTAGAGCGGAAGGCTCCTATGGATAAACGTAGCCCAGCATTATGAATTGCATCTAGTTTGCATAATTTATTGAAGTTTGCTGAGCCGTATACAAAACTGCCATAATCCAATTTAGACAATACCAGAGCTTTGTATATTGTTAGCATGTTATTCCTATCTGCTCACCATGATGCATTAGCAAGTACTTTAAGAATTTTAAGGTAGGATCGATGGAGTATTGAAGAAATTTTCCGAAAAACGCTTCATGAGTACGACTTCAATTGCTGATTTCCCTTAAGAGAAATCCGCTAAAATAACGTTTTTTTTCATACTTTAACCTTAAAATAGTACATGGTTCACAATTATTTTTTTACCTACTTTCGGCTGCTTCTTTCGGTGACTTTGTGGTATTTGAAACAATCGTGCAAGAATATAATTTATCAGAATCTTCTCATGAAGTTAAGGAGAATATTAAAAAATGTGTACGATCGTTTTGCCTGGATGATTAAAAAAAGTGGGGGGCTCAGGTTAGCCAAGCGAGTTAAAGCGTTGACCTTTATCTCACATGGTAAACCTAGAGTGGCGAGCAGGGCCTGCTCAAGGCAAAATACTGACCCGGGCAAACAACCGTTTTGTCGCCCCCCCCCCTAAAAAAGGGGGGTCCGGGGGCCCTCCCCCGGAAATTTGTTCAAAATAGGGTTTAGAATACTGAGTTTTGAGGCATCTTAAGTGGTAGTTATCAATCAAAATATTATCATATTTTCAAGTGAAAAGATAAGATGACTGAAAAAGTATGTAGGCCATCACCTTTTTGCATACATTATAGTAGGCTATACGTAATACATTGTGTGTTTTTGAGTTAGCTTATATTAAAAAAGATTATTAAAGAAATTTACGCAAGAGAATACAAAATATTAACTTTATAAAATCGAAATTTTTCACTACTTGGGCGTTTGGTCGCCCCCTGGCTGCGTCGCCCCGGGCAGTCGCCCGGCCCTTAAGCCGCCCCTGGTGGCGAGTTCGATTCTCGCCTGCGCAAATGAAATTATTTAGAGACGGAATTCATTAAATAACATCATAAATCCCACCCTGGCTAGAAAAGGGTGGTAACCTGTAGATAACCCGTCCCAATTAGCCTTAGTTGCAAAAAGTGACGTTAATAAATAATAATAAAAAAAGTGGGGCCGACAGGTTTTCAGGAACATTGAATACAAAATACGAAGATTGGTTAAAAAAAAAAACATTAACCTTCCCGATAACGTTTTTGAAATATGTACAAGAGATAATCAACATGGATTATTTTGAAAGTAGTTTCTAGTGGTAAAGCAATTAATATGCCAAATTTCACTTAATTAATTGGTATTATTCATGGTATCATATGCGAGTATCTTTACATGAATTGATTTTACATGGACATGGTATTGTAACAGTTAACAGTTATATGAAGTGGCGTCTAGCTGCCACCGAGGCCCCCGCCCCGCTTAAAAATTGAATAGTGAGTCGGGATCGAGTGCGGGCTAGTGGCAACACTGCCTGCATAACCTGTTCATCGACGTTAGAAGAATGACAAAAAGAAAGAGTCAGTGCCTCGTGCGAATGTGCCCCAAAAACATTGTAAATTGTTGATACATTTATTAAATTGTTTTGTTTACTTCTCCCTTATTATTCTAGACATTACCCACACCAAAGTGGTGACCCCGAGAGTGAGTAACGTTCCATTTGTTTTAAAAAAAGTGTGGGACAATGACTAATGAAGAGAAGAATGGAGCTAGCCCCAGCCTTCACACACCTTTGGTAGAAGCAGATGTATCATGCGCCGCCAGAATACCTAGCTTTTGGAGAGCAGGTCCTCAACTCTGCTTCTGCACAGCGGAGGCAGCTTTTCCCAAATGTAAGGTTATTTAGAGTAATTAAAATTACAAATAGTGGTTCAAAATCTGAAATATGAAGCGTTCAAACAAGTGACGGATCTAGTCAAACTGCTGCCCCCTGCAGACACTCCTTATGAGAGTTTAAAAGCTCGTCTCATTCACATTTTTGCTGAATCGGAAAATTTGAGGATCAGAAGGATATTAGAAGATTGAAAGCGATGGAGAACGGCCATCCCACTTCCTTAACGAATTGCCGGTACCACAATACCGCTGGATCTCTTGAGATCTGTATGGTTACGAGCACTCCCTGATCGGATGCAGGCTACACTTGCTGCTACTCCAGAACCTGACTTAGACAAAACAGCTGAAATCGCCGATAAGATAGCAGAAATTTACAAACCAAGTATCTGTAAAGTATCAACAGGGAACACAAGCGCAACTGGATCCACCTCACATTTAGAAGAGGCTATTCAGAAACTCACGTTGGAGATTAGTGACCTCTAGAGTCAACTCAAACAACAGAGATTTAGAAGCCGCTGAGGCACCTGAGTGAATCATCCAGGGGTACTTAACGGGAACGTTCTCGGAGCAGAGGGCGCAACCTGTGCTACTACCATCATTTCTTCAAGGGCAAGGCGCGAAAATGTCGAGAACCCTGTGATTGGAATAAAGCTATGAATCAGGGAAACTGGGCTGATAAGTCGCTCACAACCTCAACCGCCGTCTCTTGACACAGGAGCCTCCGTATCTGTTGTACCCTCGAGACGACGCGACCGCAGGATCTGTCGGCCATGACTCTCTATGCCGGACAATGGGACACCCATAAAGACCTATGGTGAGATTAGGCGTACACTTGACATAGGCCTACCTAGACCACTGTCATGGAAATTTATCATAGCCGACGTAAGTCATCCTATTCTCGGTGCTGACTTCCTAATTTTCCACCATATTCTAGTCGGCATGAAAGAATATTGTTTGTTGGATGGCAAGACTGGCCTTAGTTCCAGAGGCACTCTTACCACTCAGAATATCCCTTCGGTTCACGCTGTTTCTCAAAGAAGCCAGAGGACCTCCAGTCACAGCGAAAGTACGGCGACTTCCTGCTGCCCACTACAATGCAGCTCGGAAGGAGTTCCAGTGAATGGTTGACCAAGCAAGAGCCCTTGGGCAAGCCCTCTACATATCAATGGGAAGAAAGTTGGCAGCATCCGACCATGTGGTGACTACAGACGCCTCAACGCCCAAACGCTTCCCGAATGTTACAGTGTTCCTAATATACATGATATGTCCATGAATCTTTCCGGTAAGACAATTTTCACTACCTTGGATCTCAGTTGGGCATATTTCCACGTTCCGGTAGCCACTGAGGATGTTGAAAAGACAGCCATAACACCTTTGGGTTGTTCGAATTCATTGTCATGAGATTTGGGTTACGTAATGCAGCTCAAACATTCCAGCGAATGATGGACTCAATCTTCAGAGACCTGCCATACACTTTCACTTATATAGAGATTTTGATTGATTTTATTTCTACAGGAAGAGTCTTCCCAAGGCGGCACACGTTCAGAGGATCCTACATGCTCTCTTAGAAAATTGCAAGAAGAACGACAAGACCCCCATTGAGTGGACGCCCGAAAAGGAAGAGGCATTCAACAAGTGCAAGGCGAATATCCAAAATGCAGTCCTGATCGCTCAGAAATCACCCTTGCTTGCGATGCCTCGAACACAGCAGTAGGTGCAGTGCTACAGCAGCGGGAAGGAGACTCCTGGAGACCACTAGGATTCTTTTCGAAGTCTTTGTCAAAAGCTCAGCAGCGATACGCTACATCTAGCCATCAACCTAGCAGTCAAACACTTCCGGTCCATTATTGAGGGAAGAGCGTTCGGCACTCAGACCGATCACAAGCCATTGGTGTATGCATTCTTCCAAAAGTCTGAGACTGCTACTCCAATGCGGATCAGATATGTTAATTTTATTAGTCAGTTTTCTACTAGCATCCGTCACGTCTCTAGTACAGATAATAAGGTAGCTTATATTCTCTCACGCGTGGAAGAAATTCTTGTCCCGGACGACAAGGAGAGGATAGCAAATGAACAAGAGAAGGACGAAAACATCAGGGAAATTCACAAAAATCCTAGTCTTCTGCTGAAGTGTATGGTTACCGTTACACACGATGGCTCCAGGCAGAACCCATTAAAGACATATCGGCACAAACCGTCTCATCAGAGTTTGGATCAGTCGCTTTGTAGTCCCAGCAAGAATCACGACAGACCAGGGTAGACAATTCGAGAGCGACTTATTCCATCGCCTAATGGCCCTCCTTGGTTCTAGACGCATCCGTACAACGGAAGGTCACCCTCAGTCCAACGGATGTATTGAATGATGGCACAGGACCCTCAAATGTGCTCTCACTGCGCAGCTCATTAGTTCATCCACCTGGACGCCAACGGTACTGCTTGGTCTACGCTCAGCTATCAGAGATGATAACTAAACTAGTGCAGCTGAACTAACCTATGGCCAACCCTTGAGGCTGGCAGGAGAACTGTTAGAGGACACCTCACAACCAGAAGAGCCGGATGAGTTATTGAACAGACAACGGAGCCACTTTAGACACCTTCGGCCAGGACCGGACAAGTTCCAGCCAGCGTTTTGTACCAAAGGACCTGACGACCTGCACTCATGTATTCCTCAGAGAGGACTCTGTGAGGAAGCCTCTCACAACAACCCCACTTGGTTCTCAAGAGAGGTGATAATACAACAACTGCTCTCTGGACCAAAGACTGTATATCTGGACAGGGTCAAACCAGCTTTCATGATACATTTATTACATTATTTTGTTTACTTCTCTCTTATTATTCAACACATTACCCACACCAAAATATTATTGGGCGATTTTCAGAAGAAGCATTCGAAAGCCGAAACAGACATAAGATATCTCAGAGAAGACAATACTAGGAAAACTTCTCGAATTCATACTAAAATGGATTTAATGAAAATGCTCCTCCCTTCGTCAGATCCATATTTGTTAACTTAAAGAAAGGTTAATTCTAAAACAAAAAAAACAATTGAAGAAAACTTTATCAGACCTAAATTTAAATAAAAAAAGTCCGTCACGCAGGGGTAGCGTAAACTAAGCAGATTTCCCACGTGGTTTTACAATAGAAAAATTTCACGAGAGCCAAGCCAGTGAAGGAAACGGCCAAACTAGCTTTTGGCGGGAAAGTAACTCTCGTCTGCTAGGCGCCCCGATTTAATAAAAATGCAAATATCTCGGTTAATATTCAAGATAGAGACAAAATGTATATGGCAATATTTATAGTAAATTTAATTTGCAATAAGATTGGTTCTGAACAAATTTTCGATCCGACGTATAGTAACGGAGATATTTTTAATTTTCAAAAATCCTCCCCTCTAAACCCCGCCTCACTCTGGTCCGATTTCAGCCGTTAACGAACTTGACTCTTTCTTTTTACATAAAACGACTAAATATCGAGTTTGGTAACGATTAAACAAAAATTGCGACCGTTAGAGCGGTAAGAGACATATATATATATATATATATATATATATATATATATATATATATATATATATATAGTTTTGAACGGACCTCATTTTCGTCATCTACTAGATAGGATCGATGGACATTTGAAGAAAAATTTCGAAAATTCCGTCATGAGTACAACCTCAATAGCTGATTTCCCTTAGGGGAAATCTGCTAATAGTAGTATTTGTATACAATATAGTGATTCTGAAGAAGAATATTAGGGGCTCAGGTTAGCCATGTGAGTTAAAGCGTTGACCTTTATCTCACATGACAAACCTAGAGTGGCGAGTTCGATTCTCGCCTGGGCAAAGGAAATTATTTAGTGACGAAATTCATTAAATAACATCCTAAAATCCCTCCCTGGCTAGAAAAGGGTGGTAACCTGTAGATAACCCGTCCCAATTAGTCTGAGTTCCAAAAAGTGGACGTTAATAAATAATAGTAATAAGAATATTTTTTTAATTTCTAATTCCTGTATATATATTTTATAAGTCCGTAAATATCATATGTAAGTTTCCATTTAAATTTTATTTAAGTTTATTTATTAATGTCCACTTTTTGCTACTATGGCTAATTCTACCCTTTTCTAGCCAGGGTGGTGCTCTGGATTTTACGAACGAGCTCGTCACTAAATAATTATGTAAGTTTATACCATGATAAATTATTTTTTGAAGTGAAATCTTTTTTTTTCTTCGATGGTTGTGTTGTTTAGTAACCTTAAAAAAAATAAATAAACCTTGTCAAGACAAAAATATGATTTTTGATTTCTTACGGCATATACTCGTGACACTGCGACAGCTATGGCAACACATATTTTTGCTATCTCAAGTAAACCATTCAAATATGCTCGAATAAAATTAAATTTTACATTTATAAACGTCTAACAAACCATGTGGTTTTTATTTTCGGCCTGTTAAAAAATGTATTGTACTCTCCAGAAACATTAGCGAATAGTTCAGCCACGCCCAAATTATAAGTTTAAAAAAAAAAAAATTAATAACAAGACAAGATGGTGACGCGGAAAAGACTAGGAGGGAGAAAGGGGCGACACGAAGAACTAGAAGAGAGAGAGGAAAGGAGATGCGAGCCAGTGCTGAGCACTCCGATAATAGACAAACCTGCCAACCTCGGTGGCGGAACTGGCCAAGATGATCTGGAACAGGCAACTAGTTGCATTCTGGTGCAGTCTATCAGGGAAGGACTGCCCTGGATCATTGCTGGGTGCATCTGCCTCGCTGCACTCATCAACTACTTCTAACTACAGTAAGCAACTTGTTAATACTCATATATACGAGTATGTATGTATATATATATATATATTGTTACGTTTATTACAAAATCAGTAATGAACGTTGTTTATTAGAGTTCTTTTGGAATGCAAAATTAAACACACACAAGCTTCAGAGTTTTTATCACTGCACAATTTATTTAACAATGCACTACACACTTGGTTAATTATTCTTAACTACTACTCACAGTATGCACTGATAGCTTCACTGTTCTTCTTATTGCACAGTCCAATAAACAGTGGCGGCTCGTAGCTAAAATTAGTGGGGGTACTGCTCCAGGAAATTTTTATCCTTAACACGCCAGGGTCGGCACTGCGGAAAAGACAGTGCTCTCAATCCCTTGTGGAGCTTCCTCTGAGGGCATGTGCACAACAGCCAAACACCTCCCAGCTGGAACTGTGAAGCTCACAGTTACATACAAAGATTTTTGTATCTTTTCTAAACTGGGGGATGGTTACTGCATTAAGCTTAAGGATTATATATTATAAAAGTATAAAGAAAGAATTAAAGAAAAGTTCAAATACAGCCATTAACGAACTAAGAAAGACTTAGTACATAAAACGACTAAATATCGAGTTTGGTAACGATTAAACAACAATTGCGACTGCTAGAGCGGTATCAGACAAATATATATATACAGTTTTGAACGGACCTCATTTTCGTCATTTCCTGGGTAGCATCGATGGACATTTGAAGAAGAATTTCGAAAATCGTGTCATGAGTACAAACTCAATAGCTGATTTCCCTTAACGGAAATCTGCTAAAAAAGCCTCATTATATTAAATGTTATAGATAATATCAAATGGAAATTGGGGGGGGGGTGCTGCAGTTCCACCGTGCCTATACACGAGCCGCCACTGCCAATAATTCACTCACGATCACTGAAGCTCACAAAAACACGGCACAGCACTGATCTTCGCAAAGATAACGGCACTGCACTGTCCTTTAGTTTAGACACTTCCGACGACAATAGTCCTTCCACCGGTCGGCTCCTTTCATCTCCTTCGTACTTCTTAAATACGTGATTTAACTATGTTTAATTTTACATGTACGTAGTTTTCGCAACAATATATTTATATTTTAGTGCACACATATTAGCAGATTTCCCTTAACGGCTATAAAGGTTGTACTCATGACAAAAGTCCGTGACGCAAGGGCTGCGTAAATTGAAGCAGATTTCCCATGTGCTAGTATAACACAATTGTCATATCATCTCGCCATATATTCTCTAATTCTACGTAAAATAACGGACATTTCTTGAATTTGAATGTCACATGTTTCTCGAATAACAAAGGTCTCTTGTAAACAATATCTGGTATTTAAGCTTTGAATAAAGTGGTTTTTTATATAACAGAGTATTGGTTATGACTGAGTATTGTGTTAGGAGTAGGGGTTTGCTGAAAGCCCAAAACTAAAAAAATCCAAATATCTCGGTTAATATTCATGTTAGAGAAAATATGCATATAACTACATTTACAGGTAATTTAATTTTCAATACGATTAGTTAGATACAATTTTTCGATCAGATGTATATTAACGGAGATATTTTGAATTTTTGAAATCCCCCCCCCCTTCACAATGGTATCATCCATTAAAGAACGTTTTACATAAAACGCTCACATCTCATGTAACCAGCTTGGCAACAATAAGACAATTTGTGGCTCCTAGAGCACACATACACACACATACATACATATATATATATATATATATATATATATATATATATATATATAAAACACATGAAGATCAATATACAGATCAAGTTTCATAAAATTCGGTTCTGTAGTTTGGGCGTGAAAAGGTAATAAACAACACAAATAAGCAAACAGACACCAAAGAAACAAATGCAGACGTCGTGTCTATGGCATGTGAAACAAAAAAGTGTGAAATATCCAGAAAAAATTCAATGTACAGACAGAGGTTACAAGTATATATATATATAATATATATATATATATATATATATAATTTTGAACGGACCTCATTTTCGTCATCTACAACGTAGGATCGATGGACATTTGAGGAAATGTTTCAAAAATCTCGTCATGAGTACAACCTCAATAGTCCGTCACGCAAGTGTTGTGTATAAGAAACTCGGGCAAATAGTTGAGATAAGCCCACAACTACTTTCCTACCGCAAAGGTGGATACCTCTTTCATTTTTCACGAGTATAAGTCTTTAAGTTGAATTGAGGATTTTAATTATATTTCTGAGCTGTATTTAATGAATAAATGATTTTATAGATTCGTGAAGCTCTCCAATGAATGGCCATCAGACTATGTCAACAATGGAAGAAGTCCCTGTCACATCGTTTTTCACTATTGTCAGAATATAAATACATTAAAACAAAGTTGTTTTATATCATATGTTAATTACAAAGTTAATTTTTTCCCCTTGCGACCTCGCCCCTGAAATGATAGGACGGTGGGTACTACATTGGTCTCCAGCAGGGATGAGCAAGACACGGCCCTGTCAACATAATTATGAGGCCCGCCAAGCATTTCTAAAGTTGAATTTATTTTATCGACTTTCTCTCATCAATATATTATAAAAAAATAATTATAATTTAATGGTAGCACATACTAAAACGAAACAATTTTTCCCCCGATTTCCCACGTGAAGTTTTACAACAGAGAAAATCTGGACCTAATTATATAACGGCAGTTACTAGGAAGGAATCTGTTGAAAAGAGTGTTGTTTGGATGGAAGTGAAGAAATGTTTAACTTGGATGGGAGGGGAGAGGGAAAACGTCCAATTCTTCAACATATTTGTTTATTTCAGGCGGCCTATGCCGCTTTTTCAAGAGACTAATGTCTCCATCCTTCAGAAGCTACCACTGGTGAAAACCAATAACATTAATAAAAACTCTATACATTGCAAACAGGCGTCATAAAACATGTTTACAATCTATAAATAAAAGGTTCCGTCACGCAGGGGCGCCTGCTTAAACTAAGCAGGATTCCCACGTTGGTTTTGCTATAGAGAGAAATCTTGCATAAATAACAACTGCAGTTGTAAGAAACTCCTAAGCCTTAAAAAAGTATTTCGGCTTTAATTCACGTAACTAACCCAGTATGTTTCTAGGCCCCAATAACCTCAGTAGTTTCTAGCCCCAAATAAACAGTTTTAACCTAATATCTAAACATAATCACCGGAGGGGACGAATTAGGTTTGGAAACTGCCACCAGAGTTCTCGGCGGAGGAAATGTCCGAACATAGCATACTGGCGACCACACGCCAGAAATTACAAATGCAAATATCTCGGTTAATATTCAAGACACAGAAAAAAAATGTATAGGAACAATTATATATAGTAAATTGAATTTGCAATATGATTTTATTCTCATACAAATTTTTTCGATCGACGCATAAAATAAACGGAGATATGTCGACTTTTGAAGAAAATCCTCCCCTTTAAAACCCGCCCCTCTCCCACGTGGTCCGATTTTAGCCATTAACCGAACTTGATCATCCTTTTTTACATAAAACGATTAAATTCCGAGTTAGGTAAAGATCAAACAAAAATTGCGACCGCTAGAAGCGGTAACAGACAAATATATATATATATAATAAATATATAAATATATATATATATATATGTATAATACATATATATATATGTATAAATGTATATATATATATATATATATTATATAATATATATATATATTGTATA